>VJOZ01045967.1:484-14781 GCA_009801055.1 Stichopus horrens | reverse complement strand
CAAGTCAAGTTCTAAATTCAAATCAATTCAAAGTTCTAAAATCTTACTCATAAAACCACAGACAAATGGCCATCAAATGTCTAGAGCAATTTTTGAATCAAACAGTTTCTGCCAAATTGTTCATCCATGGCTCAAAGGACAAATACATGTCCCATAGTTTCAATCCATGCAAATGACTGAGATGCCTGCCACTTCAAATGCAAAGAAATTGTCAAAAATTTCAGTGATTTTTATGCTTTTAAATGTATTGGAATTATTCAAAGATTTGGTGCAGGCGAAAGTGATGCTTGACTGCTGTTGGACAAAGTATGCTGGTGATTTGAAACAATCTAGAAGGATGTGAAAGTCAGTGTTGCAATACTGTCAGTGCTTCTCAGCAACAGCTTAATAAATTTCGGTAAATTTACTCATGTGTAGCCTTATTAGGCGGATTAAAATCATCATTTAGGTATTTTCTTTTTGCCTTTTTAGGGTAGGATGATACTCAATTTTTGAAGGACTTTGCAGTATGGACTTATCGATAGGAAGTGGAGGGTTGGGGGGATGGGTGGAGTTTGGGATATGGTCGACAGTAGAGCCAAAAGAAATTCTTAAATAGGATCCTGTGGGGAAGTATAACTGAAACCACACAAATCATTGATACAAACCTTATCAGCAACTGAACACAAAGGTTTCATTTTGAACCAAATAGAAGAAATCCTGTCTTGATAATAGACCACAGCACCTGGCTGCTATACACAGCATATAAGCTGCATTCCATATGGCCATTATGGACTATTTTCAAGAACGTCTGGTTGGTAATAGTGAATGCTATGGTAGAAATCACATTGTTCAAGAGTTGCACTCTTTGGATCAGATACATCTGTTTTTTTTTCCTTTTCCTGTTATCTTATGAGAATACTTCAACCTCAAACAAATAGCCTGTGATTGCAGGGAATGTTTTACAGAAAGGCTTTATGTACTTCACCGTAACTCAGTCGTTTGGAGTGAATTGGCCGTTGGCAGTGAATATTTAAATCGTGCTTCTGCAATTAAGTTTGGTAAAGTACCAGATGGCAAAGTAATTTTGATGTGATACACCAGTGATAATAATCCTCAGGGTATAAATGGATTTCCCTTTCCCTTATACCCCTGGATTTTTTTTTAGTGGGGGAATTTTTGAAAGGCTCCCAGATGCATAATGGTGCAACATGTGTTTGCTTAACTGAGCAAAATTGTTCCAAAAATTTTTCAATTTTTTTTTTTATTCAACCTTTTGCCAAAAATTACCACAAAAATATGAGCTTTTTTTTAAAATTTTTGGAAAACTATCAAACAAATAATGGTGCAACATTTGCTTGCTTCACTAAGCAAAACTTTTTCACAGAATGATTTGTTTTTTGTGTCAGTTTTGAGGGAACTTTTTGTAATAATTGATGCAAAAAGTTTTTTTTTTTCTCTATATTCTTCACACTGCAAACCAAGTTGTGCACTGTCATTTTAAAGATCCTGTTCTACATGCTGGTCTGTCTGTAATCTTTATCAATGTAATTTTTGAGCAAATGATCACATGGGGGAGGGGGGTCAGGACTGACCGTCAAAACAGTCTGAACAGGATATTGATATTTTGCAGCATGGCTGCTCTTGTAATTAGTAAAAGTGATAATAAATCTTTTGTCTGAATGTTATTTCTATTGAAACATACAAGGTAAAAACTGAAATTAATTTATCTGCACTATTTATCTTTTCCCTTTTGTAAATGTTCTTGGTTTATTTCCTCAATAAGTGGCTTTGCTTTCGTCTGTCAGTGATTATATTTCTAGTTTTGTATCATACTATCAGTTGTGTGTGCATTCCTGTGCCTGTCATGTACTGTTTATTTGCATTTTTTTTTATATACGTAACTTATTTCATGCAAGTCATGCTCTTACGTCAGTGGAGTGCCTTCTAAATGTTCTTTCCTTTTCTTCTTCTTTTCCTTTTTTTCCTTCAATTTATCAACCTCATTAAAATGTAACAACTTAATTTAACTGAATGAAAAGGAAACTGGTTGTTGTTTGTTTTTCTTAGGTTACCAACTTCTTTAGGAGTACAGCATGTTGTGAATATTGACTATTTGAAATTGTTATATTTTCTCTTTTTTTTTTTGATTTTACATGTGTACATTTGGTATTAAAGTCACTCTTTGAGTTATTTGTTGTAGGAACATTTTTAAGGCAATTTGAAGCTAATTTCAGTCAATCTTGAATTATTTTTGCAATAGGCTCAGCCAAATAATCTTTGAAACAAAAGACAAATTTGTGACTCAATTATATTTACAGTTTCAGCTAACTTTGAGAAGCTGTATCTCTAAGACAGTAATAGACAGGAAGGTAATTTTGACCTATTTTCATTCATAGTCTCACTGCGCACCTTTTGACTAAAGCCAGCCTCTTTCTAGATGCATGCCACACGACCTTTAATGCATTAATATTAGGCCTGGTGAAAATACATTCTTTGTTGATTGAGAGGGTCAGTTCTATCACCCAAAAGAGAATATAAATGGTTGAAAAAGGGGTGGAAAATACTGTAATTTTTTTTAAATAAAATGTTTTCACCTTTTAACTCAAATTTAGTCACATATTTTAATAGTGACAACTTTTGTAGTTCTCATTTTGCTTACACTCTTAATTAGCCAATTTCATTTCTAACTAGTTCCTTCTTCTTCAGTTTTTCTCCTGATAAATTTCTGTTAGAAACAACTCAAAAAAAAATACACTGCCAAAGCACAGTTATGCATCTTTTGTCATTTCTTGTTGGTTTTGAAAAAGAAAATGCCCCATTAAAAAAAAAAGTGAATGATACCAGAGATTCCTCAGACATGCGTTTGCATTCAGAGTTGTAGAAGATAAAAAGAACATTTGAGTTTTACTTATCATGAGAATGTACAAATTGTGGAAACAAAATTCAACATGATTACAGACAAAAGTAAAGATGAAATTGCTAAAATATGAGGCACTCTGACACTTCTTCAAAATGTCAATAAGGAAAGTGTGAGAGATGTCAGGATTCAATGACGCGGCTAAAGACTGATTCATACTCCATATTGCAAGCGCTATGCAGATGCTGGTTGCTATGAACAACCAATCCATGGTAAAAATATATTCCTTGCATGAGAAATTTTCAGCTTAAAGTATAGCACAGCACAGAGTTGAATATAGTCAAACTTTTAAAGCTTATAGCTCGTTATAAATTGATTGTCACTGATTACAAGGCGTGCAATGGTTACTGACCTCAACGAAACATGCTTGAGCTTGAGACAATTGTGAGTGACCTATTGATTGCAACTATGCAAAATTTTATGGCACCCTAGCTTCATCGAACAGAATTATGGAGATACGAAGAAGCCAAATAGTCATATAGCTGTTGCATCACGAGTGTTAGATGGAACAGTAAATAGATACTTACTACGATTGTATATAGTGTGATTGAAAATCACTACCCCCATAGTTTAATCTTGGTCATCCAAGCTACGTTTGTACTACCAGCTGTTGTGCATATGTACCACTATACACTGTGGTTGCTTGGCCTATATATGCTACAATGCTGTCTCCTTGTTTTCACAGAAATAAAGTTGCTGCACTAACGAGGACTGCTAATTACAATGAACAAGAACAGACAACTATGCTAGGCCTACCAGGGTTAGGAACTACCTTTAGAAGGGTAACTCCTTCTGACGAGAGACTAAAACATTGATTTCGAACTTATATTGGCGCCTTGTCGTGGCGACATAGCATCAAGTACGAATCAGTTTTATAGCAGTAAAGCACAAGACTGCTATATACCTTTAATCAGGTTATTGCTCACAATACTGGAGTATGGACCGGTCTTTAGCCAAAGTCTCCCAACCAGACATTTGCGACATGTGGAAATCCACGATGCACATTCCTTCAAGTAGCACACAATGTGTCCAAGTCAAGAATGACACTGTACAAGATACTCTTCAACACACATAACATGCTTTATGCTTTGGTCATCATACAAAAGGACACAACATACAGTGATATGACAACAAATACAATTCCAGTGGACAATTCAGTGTTTTAGTGGCAAACTTTGGATAAAAGAGCCTATTAATTTTCAGCTGCATGATCATCGAGTGGTTTGGTCTCGGGGGCTACAATATGAGGATCACAGGAGGACGTCCTCCCAGAGCCATTGCAAATCTGTCCTTGACTGAGACCCCCCTCCTTCCATCCTTTCAATGTACACTGAGGACTTTGGCACACTGATGTGAAATGGATGCATTACTGAAGGGTTGACTAAAGTCTTCACTGACCACAGGTTACGGTACCCTTTCTGTAATGAAAAATCTGAAATTTTATCGCTAATTACAAATTGAATCTCTGGCTAGCTATGTCTGCAAAAAAAAATTAAAAATCAGTGCCATTACCCGAAGGAAAACTTTCTTTAAATCCATGCGAGTTTTCTTGATTGGTGATATACTTAACTCACTTTTCCAGAGTGCTGATTTTTTAAAGGAAAGTACGATGTTGGTAAAGGTGCCAAATTAATTGAACAGAAATAGAGATGTCAGTCACCACACTACTTGACTGATTTGTAAGCCATTAAAGGGCCCACTAGCTCTGAAAGAACGAAAGCTTAATATGTTCACTGAGCGACCGTTTTGACAATTTCTGCACATGAATTAGTTCAGAATTACGCGTAAAATACTGAAAAATGCTGAGAAAATTTGGCAAGTATGGAGGACATCTCAGATGATTTTGATGCCACAAAAACTTGAGCGCAATGATCTGTGTCTTGACATTTCACAACGATTGCGTACCAACTACCGAGCAGTAACATCAGCTTTACCAGCCTGAGAGGTTACCATTTCGCCAGACAGTTCTATGGAATGAGACATGTATAGCTTACCAATGCTACATGGTCGGTCTGTCAGTCTACAGAACAACAGGGTAACCCAGCTGTTACCATCAGGATGGAGAGTAGATCATCCCCTGAAAAATCTTGTTGCCACTACTTCAACGTTTTTCCTCTCTTTTTTATGGAGGGGGGGATGCTCCCATTCATTACATTTCACTTACAAAGGCGGCAGAGGAAAACGCTTGCATAGTGTATGTAATGCAATAAAAAACTATTCCCTAAACAATTATATTACAAGAGCAGTATTATTTTGATAAATTACTACACTTTTGTGTCTTATTTATTTCACAGAAAATGCTTCTTACTTCCTGACAACCAACTGTTATCTAGATTCTGAATCAACTGATAGTCTACAGCTAAATTTCTCATGCAAAATTTTGGATGCCCTATTACATTCTCCCAATCCTGTGATAGTAATTTTTTACATGGCAATGTCCCTCTCCATCTGTGGGTACCTATGTTTACGATGTTTCATGACTAAATCCGTTTGGCTTTGAAGCCGCTCGAGGAAGAGGACTCAGATGAATGGAACACGAGAGACTGGCAAAGAGTGCGTTGCTTCATCACCTGTGATAAACCCTTCATAATTCCCCTGATTAAAAAAAAAAAAAAATGCATCTTGTTTTGACAAGAATGCATTTCAATGATCACTCTTGGATAATATCATGCTTAAAGTGAAATGAGACATCTTCCACCTGCATTAGTATTACATCTACATCTCTGCATCTCACTTTACTCCTCCTCGCTACCGTCACTTGGATGGAAAAGTTTGAGAAATCTCTGACGATAAACTTCCCAGAATCTCAGAATTCGTCATCCTCTTCTTCATCCCATTCATCCTTGTCAACCTCCTCAGTCTTTGTGGTCTTTCTCTTGCTTTGTCTTGATTTCTTCTTCTGGGTTCTGTTGCTCTCAATCTCAAGGAGATCACTTCTTCCCTCTGCAATCATCCTCTCCTTCCATGATTCCAGTTCGATGTCGTACTCCTCCTTCAACCTCAAGGCTTTCTCTTGGTATGGCTGCCCAAAAGGAAAGAGGAAGTTTTTCTATTTTGAAAGGAGAGTCTCTGCTGGTTGTCGTGGTTTATGTAAGTTGCACGTCATGAATATAATTTTGTTGATATGTGAAAGAGAGCTAACAATGGTGTGAACGAATTCAGGAGTTGCACAAAATTAGGGGTGTGCAGCATATGCCATAAAGAGAGTTCTTGGAAACCAAAATATTTAAATTATTTATTTATTTTCTTTCTTTTTTTTCCACTTCTTTTTAGTAGGAGGAATGCAACTCACCACTCTCTCTTCCTCTGGGGTATTTTTCCACAGTTCTGCTATTCTTGACACTTCAGACTTTAAAAGAACAAGAAAGTCACCTGACTTAGACATGTCTCAATATATATGAGAGGACATTTTGAAGAATATCTAAATTCTCCATAATTGAGCAGATGTACCTAAAATCTGAGGTAGTCTTGAATCAATATATATCTTGAATCAATGTGCAGCCACCTCATCTGGTGATTTGGAATTCAACCAAAATTAATACTTCCCTTCAGATACAATGCTGTCAAGGTTTACACTAATTGAAAGGCAAAAGACCTGTTGGAACGTTGCATGAAAATTGCTACAGGGGTATAAATTGAGACACTGAGTGTTTAAGTTTAAAGATGAAGCAACATCTTGCAATAGGATGTTTATAAGCCAAAACATCCACACACACACACACATACATTGTATATGCAAATTTTGTACACTTTTGTCTCATGCCTGCAGCTAGGAATGAAAATGGACAAAACAAACTGCACAGACACAACTTGAAGCATTTGTCAGAAAAAGTATGTTGGATTTGTATGCGACAATAAAGATCAAGATCAACTACAGCATATCAAAATGTCACTCCATCCGGCCAATAAGGGAACATGTCCACAATGGAAGTGCTTTACGATGCATCTTTCTTGAACCTCAAGTTCCCTTCTTTCTCCCACCAAGGGCACATGTAAAATAATCAGCTGGTTGAATTCCTTTTGTCTATATAGATAGCTTTCTCTGCACATCACAGAAAACAATCAGTTTAATGTGCTCCCAGTAATTTATGCAACAAATGTCCACCAATCAGAATGGGTAAATTTGTTCCCATGTCCTTTGGTTCGCTCCAACTCTTCACCTTGACTGATGTTTACCAGTTATGGCCTGAGGCGACTGAAAACATTGATAAGATCACTAGCTGCATTTAACAAAAATTTTGGATTGACAAGGCATTTTAATGGACGGTCCCATACCCTCTTACCATTAAAACAACACAAAGGTTGTGCTGCACAGCAAGTGCTTACTTGCCGTTTCTACAGAGCAAAAAATTAATGGCTTGTAGGTTTTTGTGTAGGTGTAGGTAGGTGTAGGTTTGTAGGTTTTTGTAGGCTTTTGGCATCTTAAGGCACAAAAATACAAATGTTTACCAAGATCTTTGCTGTCACAGTCTGCTGTTGAATGAACATGTGAGTATGACTAACTTGGAAATTAAAAAATATATACAGTAAGCCCTGCCATTAACTGCTGCCTCTTCATCTTACATTTTCCACCCCCCCATGATACTCCTCACCAACCCCTCCTCACCAACCCCTCAGTGGTATCGAACTTCCTCACTGAGATCGCCTCTCAAATTACATTTTGAACTTTGAACTACCATTGTAAATCAATAAATGAAACGTCATTTAAAAATAATACTGGAATTAACTTGACTTCATGAACAGTTCTAAAAATCGCGATTTTGTTTGACAGAAGAAATAAATTTGAGCATGCTGAATAGAATTAGAACAATTTGTTGAAAATGCTAGGTTAGACATCTTGAAGAGAAATATAATGGTTGCTTAAATATTCAAGATGAAACAGGATTAGTCAACTGAAACTGTTGATGTCATTACATTTTGCTTCATTGAATGCACAGAACCAAAATGATGGTTCACATATTGCAGTTCAAGACAGGACTTCTTTAGGAGAAATGAAATTGTGGTTGCAAATATGGTGGAGTATATCTCAGACTAGATTCCTGAAATACAAACTGCATGGTAATTTCAAATTGCTGCAGAAGAATTGAACTTACCATCATTTACCCTACTTAAAGTGGTTTGAGTATGCATAAATAAACAGATTGGACAACTTAAAATTAACCTTATTTATTAATTACAATCAATTAAAATAACCCTTTTTCTCTCAAAATGCTAGAATAGTCTGAAACTATTTTGAACAAAAGGAGTCACAGCTTGGCAGTATATAAGCAATTGATTACAGCATTAAAGCCAGAGCAGAAAAAGCACATTGGTGTTTACAAATCCCAAAGTTAACAATCAATACTAATACTAGCATTTCTGATTCCCATTTTTCAACTGACCTTAAAAAAGAAAAAAAACAATGACTTTTTTTTACTCAGCTTTTTACTTTCTATAATCTGCAATGCTATTACTCACATCATTCTGGCTTTTTATATAGATACTTCACTTTTAATACCACATCAGCATGGTGCAAATTGATGTATAAAAATAATGCAAGAGTTGGTCAGGCCTTTCCAGTTTCTTGGTAGATACATTTCTCTCGTGCCACTAGCGATTAAAAAGATAATACATCAAACTTACCGGAGCACTTCCCTCTCCCTTCCTGAAATTTTCTTTCAGAAATACTGCAAAAGCATTTTTGGGCCTTTTAGGTTTGTCATATTTCTTCATTTCCTGCAAAAGTAAGAAGACGTTGAGGGTGATAGCTTCTTTTCATCACTGCATGTATCTGTAACTGGCTGCAGACTACAATGTAATTTTGACAATATATGCAGTAACAGTGTACTGCTTGGCTATTGCAAGTCTGCAACAAAGTTGAATGTGGTAATTACAAAAAAAAAAGCATAAATGTTTTCACACCTCTAATACAACACTGTACTGGAGCTTCTGACGAATAATGACATATGATGGATTTCATCTACTCACATATTACAATAGCAAAGCAAACAAATTGGTTGATGTGATCCTGAAAAGCCTTTGAAATCCAGCAGATATGGTACTTTCCCAACACTCAATGTGCTGCACCTACATACTACACACCGTATTTTTTGGACAAAATTCCTGTTCTTGAGATACCGCTCTTTTAGACAAGGTTTGCACAGTTGGGACCAAAAATGACCTTTTAAACCAAAGCAAAAGGAGCAAAGTTACTTATGTTCAATGTGGTACAATTACATGAAATTTACACCAAATGCTCCTCCTTGAGGTATGTGTTTCCATGTAGGGAAGAGACTCATATTGATAGAGTGCAGATACTACAGACCACAGTGAGATCAGTGTTTGCGCTAAGGGACAGGACGACGTGAATCCTGCATTTGTGTTTTGAATCCAGCACAAAGGTATATCTTCCACAGCTGATGTCCTAGCGACGATTACAACTACACAATCTTTACCAAGCGACAACTCCCTCCTTGATTTTGAAAATCCCTCCCGAATATTTGTTTTAGGGAGGGATTCCCTTCTCGGGTTCAATTAATTACACCACTTACAGAAGTTACAATCATCACATATACTACTGTGCAGAATTTGATGAGCACAGATCACATTTACTGTTGCACAGATTTTTCATGAAATATTGTAGTCCGTCCTTTTGTTTTTATGAAACTTAAAAATATCACAGCAATTTTCAGAAAGTTTCAACAAATAAATGCACAGACAGAAAGTTTAGAACCATTTGGGACCTTGTCAGTGTCAGTCATATTGTTATAAGTTGTGAAATGCTCAGCAAACAGCATCCATACATAGCCAAATAATAGCGTCACTGAAAGTGGCATTTACATATTTGGTATAAGAGTGCTGTCAGTGTTCATACAGTATATAGTTCTCATGATGGTAAAAACATCCCCTGTTTGATTTAATCCCCTACAGTATATGTTTCCACAGGCAATTAGGTAACTTTCTTCCTCACAGCTCATCAGGCTACATAGGTGTAAGCACTGCCTGATGGCATTGGTATCACTGTGTATCATTGGAAAGACATTCTGTGCAACATGTGACTCATTAAAGAAGTCCAACTGACTTGCACAAGTAGTTTGCTGAAAAAATTCTGTAAACTGAGCATGAAAAGAATTGACATTTTTCCTTAACCCGAAAGAATGGAATGAATTAAAAATTGAATTCCACTGTATAAAACACATTTGCACATTTGTCCAAACCCTAAACTACAGTGAACAAAAGCACCACAAACGAGTATTGCAGAGGCAGAGCTACAAACATACACACACACATCTAGACACCTATTCGACCCACTTCATTTCGTCCACTTTGGCACATAACCTATCAAATTAAAGACCTTGCACAGTAATCAATCACAAGAAAGGTCAAGTGCTTTATTCCTACTGTGAGTCACCTACTGGTGTATAATTCTATTAAAGTGAAGAAGTTATTTCAACATTAGCGAAATGGGGCAGAGGCCCACCTCATGACTGAACTTACTGCTCTTATCCTCCTTCTCTCTTTGGACAATCTCTTCTTTAAGTCTGCTTGCTGAAGCTCTTCCAGCTCTGCCTCTGATAATGATGATTCGAATTCCCGCTTCTCTCGAAGGTACTCCTCCAGCAGCTCTTTGGCTCTGACGTCAAATGACTGCATCACAAAAAAAGCAGACACACTGCACAGTAACATTTATTTGTCATCCTCTTTTGTCACTGCATTAGTATCACAGCCCCTGACGGCCAATGTGCAATGTCTGTTTTTAGTGTGAATCCCTGCCCAAGTTTGCGCTCATGTGCTTAAAATTAGCATGATTTTTCAAAATTCACACCAAATAGTTATGAAAACTGTCATTTTTTTTTAAATTTTTGACACTGACTTGTACTGGCTGCGTGCATTGTATTAGAGTACTGTGTGAAAAGTGTCTGGTCACAAGTTTTCATAACAAAAGTCGATGTTACTCACTTACTCATGTTCCTTTGTATGTGATACATGGGGATCCTCTTGGTTCAACCATTTGCCATTAGTATGTGAAGGAAACTTGATACGTTTGGGAAGTTTGAGTGAATTTCACAAAACAAGTTAATGTGGCTCTTTGAAGCTTCTCTCAGTACTCTGGAAGCTCTATGTTTCCTGTATTTTGTTTTTTGTATTTTTTTTAAATTCCTCCAGCCACTAAAGCTGCAGAAGACCATCTTCCTTTATAGCAGCCTTTCCAGATGTATATCACAAGAATTCTAAGACTGTGATAGGTCTCTCTTACTTACAGGTTACACGTTAAAATAACCAGAATTTCCTGACATTTTGCTGCAGTACCCAAGTTTTGTTGTCCTGACAATTTCCTGCATGAACTGTAAATCAACAAAGCACACACACATCACTGTCACAAAATCTGAAGTCCCAAATATTGTATTAACACAATTTATGTGATTACTAAATGTAAAATGTGACTTACTGTGGTCAGGGTAATAAACAACATAGGTAAGAGATTAGAAAATGGCAAAAAGAAATCTCCTACATAGGTCAAAACAATTTGCTGTTGGAATATTGTTAGTGTTTAAATATTTCGTCATTTCACAAAATCCAGAAAATAAACTTTCTTTCACTGCTCCCAATTTCAGTCATTATGCTTTCTACTGCAACTTACCACAAGTGCAGAATAACTTTGATTCGCGTACTGACATCTGTAGTCAAACAAAATCATGCATTGCAACCTGCATCAAATCAAAGCTGCATACAGCAGTACAGTAGCTGCTTGTTACAGATCATTACCCATGGCACTTGTCTTGATAAATAATCCAGGGCCGAAAAAGGAAATTTTCACATTTTCATGAAAGTGTGTCACACCTGATCAAGATCTGGACCACCACAAAGTTCCGTTGTATAATTGATTAAAGGGTGCAGATAAGTGGCTTCATGGGTTGCTACTACCAGAGGGTTGATTGGCATATAGCTCTCACAGGAATTATTCAAACAGTGCAGTAGTTGCAAATAAAATTCATGGGCCTATACTTGTTAGAACCAGAGTCTACTGTCAATGAAATGAGAAAAAAAAAATTAAGCAAAGGTGAATTTCATGAGGTTTATTGCAAACTTATTAATCCAAAGTGGACAATCTTGTTGGATACATGATCTACTTGCATATGTCCATGGAATGCTAATTGATGGGTAATTACTCTATTCATTTATGTCCAAGATTTTGGTACTTGGAATCTAATAGGCACAGTTAATTTACTACAAAAGGGAGATTTGTACAAATATTAGTTTTTGGATTATTTTGTACCTTTACTGAGTCATAATGATACCATTTTAAAAGACCCATCTTTATGATATAAACAAGTCACACCACAAAGCTATCCCACAAACAAACAACTGTACTCTGTCCAATCCTACGAATCATTTGGTACAATTTTTGAAATAATCTCATGTCTTTCAATGGTTTAATTTAGGCATGGAGAGGATCAAATGAAACATATTTGTTTCTTTGATGCACCACCTGGAAAAGAGGCATATAGAATAATCAGCTGAAATAATAAAATGGCCCAATTCCTACCTGTTTTTCCAAAATTGGTAATTTCTTCCATTCTTCTCCTAATTGCTTACCAACCTCCACAAAGGACAAATCTAGTAGACAATATACAAAAACAAAACTCAGTGTGAAGGCATGCACAGGCAAACCCTGTCTACTTTCACTTTGGAAAGTATGGAATTAAATACGGTATAAGGGACTGACAATGCAATCCACCTTCTCTGCTTAATATGCTATTTGTCTCTAACTGCAGTATATACTGCAAAGCAAATATTGGAACAAAAAAAATTTATCTTCTCTGTGAAGCAACATACATCTGGCGATTTTATTTTTAAGGACAGCAGTGCAAACGAAGACAGTGTAGACTTACTGTAGTGTGTTTGTTAGTTGGTTGCTTCATTTGTTTGTTCATTCATTTGGTTGGTTAGTTAGTCAGTTGGTCAATCCGTCAGTTTACTCAGTAGGTTCAGTTGGTTTGGATGGTTAAAGCTGTAGGTCAATTGGTTAGTCCATTAGTTCATTAGTCAGTACATTAGTAAGTCAGTTAGTTAGTCAGTCAGTCAGCCGGTCAGTCAGTCAGTTAATTGGAGTTTGTTGTCAAAGGTCCTTGTAAATCAATTTCCCTTACTCTGTTTCATAAAATCATTGCAAAATCAATTGAAACTACAGCATCATGTTTGAAGGGTAAATTTCATATACAGTAAGGTAAATTTCTCACACAATTGATAGAAAAAGTATCTTCAAAGTGGCAAGAGCTCAGCTCAAACTTTTGGAGTTTCACCAAATACTAGATTATCTGTTTTACATAGGTTTACAAAAAAACCTCAGCAGCTAAAGAATGTCCTTACATTGACTTATATCATCAAGGACCTATGGTAAGGATTGAAGAATATGGGAAGAAGATAGTAGCAGCACATTTAGCACTTTAGTTCTTAGGTTAGACTACTGTATATTCTAACATTTGTCCAACTCCATATCAGGATTCCTGTCCTGAAGTTAGTTAGTTAGTATGCCAATTGCTGTAAAAGTTTAACTTTCTCACAAGTTATCTCACTTTCAAGAATTTTGCTCACATCAACATCCCTTTAATAGATCATCATATTCAATTGAATGTATCCACAGCCATGAGATGGGTAGTGAAAGCTGCTCCTCAGTTTGACCATCGGTGGCCGTACAGTGCCCATACTTGCTATATACCAAAACAATTTACATTTTCACATGACGGTTTGCTGTTGCACAGTGTGTACTCACCAGGATTATCCCGCAATATGTGGGGTCTCTTTTCTTTACAAAACAAAAGGTAGCTGCCAAGGGGCTTTTTTGGTCGGGCATCTGATCCTAAATTTCTGTTCACCAGAATGTTACCAACAGCTGGGAAGTTCTGAGTAATTCTGGGAAAAGATAGGTGTAAAGGGAAATGGAATAACAACCTCTTCAAGTTCTTTTTATTTCAACCTCTGGATCTACTATGCCCTCAAACAATATTCTTCGATATGAATTGCCAAATTAAGTTGATCTTCAGTTCAGGACACTGCATAAATATACATTGGAAATGAAAATAATTACAGTCAGGGGACACAGATTTGCTGCTTCACAAATAAGCAACTCCAGTTCTCAAGGTTTTCAAATTCCACTTTATTCTTCCTCATAACAGAACACCAGAAATTTTGGTTAGTAAGGACTTGCTAAACCACATTTTTGTGTGCTAAAAACAAAAAATCCTAAAAGAATACTCTGGCTTCAGTTTGCCTGATCATTGAAAGGCTAGTAGCACCCAGCGGGGATATGCCTGTTGCATTCTCCAAACACTTAGCTGAAAGTAAAGCTCCTCATTTTTCAACCTCCTCTCTTTAATATTCACCATAGCTCCCAAGTTCGGAGAGGCTAGATGCGGGT
>VJOZ01045892.1:0-11519 GCA_009801055.1 Stichopus horrens | reverse complement strand
GTTGAAACCTATTTATTTTCCCAGATTGTCTGAATGGTGTAATCAAAAGCCTTACCAAAATTTTGGAGATAAAATTTCAATGTTTTTTACTTTTTGCCTATGCACGCAATCACTTTAAGGTGTAGGAACCCTGCATATTTATCAGTAAGAGCTAACAAGCCTCCAGTATTTCACCTAGTGCATTCAAAATTAAATACTGTAGTCTGGTAGTAAGGGGAGTACTCTTTGTTGATTTGTAAACTGGGTATTTTGACCATTGAATGGAGTCATATCTTATGGAACTGTGGATCCTACAAAATGTTATAATGGCAACTTGACCTATCTTGTTGACTCAACAATTTTTGGCTAAATGTTGACTTGAGCCTTCTTTTGTGAGCAACTAAGCAATTTTCTGCAGAATGTTATGTTGTTCATATCTTTCTACTTTAGCAATTCAACAATTTTCTACCAAATGTTCAAATGACAATTTATCACATTCTGTAATTTGTGTCTCTGGTTTGGAAGGTGAACAAATGGACATTTTACAGCAATTGCTGAATCAACAAGATATGATAAGTTGTTATTTGAACATTTTGCAAAAAGTTGTTTGCTCAGTGCCTACTCAGAAAGATAGTTAACAAGTGGATAGTTTGCAGGAAATTATTGACCAAGCAAGATGTGATAAATTGTCAATCAAACATTTTTCAGACAATTGTCGAATTCTTTTCCGAGGAAAAACTGGGAAAGTGGACATTTTGCAGAAAATGGTTGAAATGACAAGATATGATAAGTTGTCATTCAAGTAGTTTGCAGAAAATTGTTGATTTGACAGGATGTGATAAGTTGTCATTCAAACATTTTGCAATATATTGTTGGATTTCTCACTAAGAATAAAGTGAACAAGTTAAAATTTTGCAGAAAAATGTGAAATTGTTGAGATAAGGCAACTGAACAATTGATCATTTCCTGTTTTTTGATGTGATATTTTCTTATCTAATACATTTTGCAACTCACTGGACAAAGATGTTCTTATGTTGATGGCACATATGAGCTTTCAGTGAAAATAATTGAATTGCTCACTTAAAAAGTGAACAAGTGGACATTTTGCAGAAAATTGTTGAAATGACAAGATATAATAAGTTGTCATTTGGTCATTTTGAAGTTAATTGTTGAATTGTCCAAATAACAAGTCTAAGCAATCAGTTTTCTTTTTTATGAGATATTTTCTTGATATCAGGGCATTTTGCAGAAAATTGTCATGTTGTGGGGCAAAGATATTCCTTTCTTGATAGCACTTTTAAGCTGCCATAGAAAATGAAGCATTAAAACATCTAATATAAGGAAACAATATTGTTACAGCTGTTTTGGATATCGCAAATGGTAACATAACAGTTACCAATGAACTTTTTTCAATCAGATATCTGTAAGTGCTAATGATCTTGCAAATTTCATTCTTATCTGAAGCAACAGTCACCGATTATCTCAACACCTCCGTTACTGGGTCTATGGATGCAGGGTAGGCAGGAAGTTGACACAACACCCGTTATTGCAAGAAATGAACATCGGTAAATTGGACATACACTGTATTTTGTTTCTGTCGGGGAAAAACACCCAAGAAAGAACTAACATGCTTGCTTTCATTTGCATAATATTTTACATCAAATGCATTACTGTTTGAACATAAAGTTCAGAATGGTTTGTATTTCGAAAACAGTTGCGAGATGTCGAGCATGGGGATGCTGAACTCAGTGACTACAGTAAGTTGTCATATAGCTGCATGATAGCATTTGCTTTCCATGTCAAAGTTGTTCCTTTTCTTTTATAGTTGCTCTGTTTGTTTGGAAAGACTGTTTATGCTACAAGTTATAAGGACATTTGTTATCATTGTGCTATATGCTACAAGGACATGTGTCATCATCGTGCTATTGTACAAGGTATGAGGACAGCCCTCATGATGCACATCAGTTGCACATTTCTTTGCACTGAAGTTTGAAAATTTCAACAAAATTGCTTGCCATACAAGGATATTTTACTCTTCTTGTCACCCTGTATGAACCCTGGATATTTGTGTAGAAACAAAGTATAATTAACAAGCCAGTGAACCTTAATTTGATGTTCAGTAATTTCACGTATAATGGATGTAAGCTTCTCCTTTTTGAAATAATTTAGGTGTTTAAATCACAGTTTTTTTTAAAGTAACTCTCCATGAAAATGCTTGCTTCAATTTGTACTTCTGCTCTTTCTCATATAGCAAAGTTGAGGCTATTCTCTCTGCTTATAGATTTACTGTATCTTGCTTCCACCTAGTGCCTTGCGGAGAATTCCATCCCGAAGACCGTCCAATGACACATGGGCACTATTGGCCAAGGATCTTCACATGCTAGCAGAACAGTCACAGACAGCCAAAATTTCTGATTTGTCTCTTGATGCCGACTCAAATAATGATGAAAAGGATGACATAATTGCAGGTGAAAGTGATAACGAGGATAAACCTGGTGATGTTCGACCGCCAGTTGATGATGAGAGTTGCAAGTTAACATCTGAATTGTGTTCTCAAGTACACCAAGAGGTGAAATGCCAAAATCTGAAAGCTGTTGAAGAGCCCATGGAAGAATTGTGGGAAGATGACAGTTGGTTTGAAAATGAATCCTTTGTCAAACTTGCAACTCAGGTGGAGGAACAAGCATTTTCACAGAAGCCCCAAGAGGATGAGGCAGCTCTGATGAAGGCATTGGCCCAGGATAGAGGTGCATGTGTTCTTGGTAAGGCAAAGAAAGATTCCAGCAACCACTTTGATGAAACGAACAGATCCAAGCAGCTCAAGGATGTAAAATCTCAATTGATGTCTCCCCCAAAAGTGAATCAAATGTCTCTCAAAAAGACTTTTCACTCTTCACCCTCAGAGGGCAAGCCATCTGTCAGTGACAGATCTTCTTTCAAGTTTCCTCAAATCAAGCAAAGTCAGACTAAGCTTCAGAGAAACGCATCCCAATTCCAAAAGAAAGTTCTTCCTCCATCGACATCAGAACAGTGGCAAGCAGCTTGCAAAGAAGGTGTTCCATCCACGTCGTCAAACTCTTCATCAAAAGTTGTGAGTCAATTTGAGAAAAAGAGGGGTAGGAATGCTAGCAATGAATCGTATCATAAAAACAATTTTTCGACCCAGAGTTCTGCCACCGTAGTGGTGGAAGTAAAGACTCCCACATCTGAAAATGATTCAGCTGCAAGGAATGCTCTGACCAGTGAGGAAAATCAGCAAGTTGTAGATCATGATTGCAGTATTGACCTGTTTGAGTCTAGTGCTACTGAAGATGGACAGGGGACAGCCATTACAACCCTGGTCCATTCCAAAGATGACGGTGACTTCAACAGGAAAAATTTGCAAATTGAAAGCAAAGTAAATTCAAGTCCAGGAGCAAAAGACCACAAGCAAGAAAGCGATCTTTTCTCAGAGAGCAGCCTCCTGGATGAGGAACTGTTAGCAGCTGTGGAGAAAGAAGAAGAGCAATGGGACCTGGTTTACTCCCAGCACATTGGAAAAGCCAACAGCTCAAACGTTGGGACAGGCGGTGGGAAAGCAGAACTTGAATTGCCAGCTAAGGAGCAGTTTCATTCAATTTCAAACGATAATCGACCTACTCAGAATTTTCATTCAAAGCCGACCAAATCCCCTCTGCTGCACCAAACCATTAACATTAGCAAGGAGGAGATAACTCGTCAAGTATCAAACTTTAAGGCTCCTACTTGTTCAAATTTTACATTTGGCAGTAAGTCATCAACACTCAGGGGTAAAGGAAACAGCGGCACTTCATCTCAGTTCTGTCATCATGTTGAAGACATGAAAACATCTCAAAGGAGTAACCTCCATTCAGATACCTCCAATTCCTTACACTGTGAACTATCTGTTGCTTCAAATAGCCAGACACCAGCACCTTCTAGCATTGGCCAGTTGGTATCCACAATATCCACCAATACATTTGTTTCTTCTCAGAGTTCAGGAGGTGACAACGTGGCAAACAATCCGCGAGTTAGAAGATCAACCTTTCAGTTTGGTAAGACACAGAAATCAACTGCCAATCCCACTCCTATATCTGAGGTTGGTCTTCAAAGATTGAAGGAAACTCATGATGTTAAGATGAAGTCAAATGAATTCATTCGTGAAGAAGTCAGTGATGTTGCAAAATTAACCTCGGAGGCACCAACTCGACCATTACTTAGTCAGTTTCCATCAAAAGTGCTTCTTGGAAAAGGTGCAGCTGGCAGTGATTTCAATACAAGTTATCTGTCTCAGTCGAGTCAGTTTTCAAGTGGCTCACAGTTTAAGACCCAAGATGATGAGAATTGCCTGGAGGTGACTCCGAGTCCTGTGTTCAAGGCCAGCAAATCTTCTGTTAATTGTGGCAAACCCCCACAAACATCAGCACCATCAATAGCAGTGTCCAAATCAAGGATAGAGGGTCAAGGAAATGATGGAAATGGGTCATCATCCAAATGTTCTGTAGCCTCAAAGGAACATATGAGAACAGGTGAATTTTTTCATGGTCAAAGTTCACAGTGCATTAAGATTTTTGCTGACAAATCGCAAGAACAACCATTTTTAAACAAGGTTGTTTCTTCTTCCGTTGAACCCACAAGGAAAGCGTCAGTTCATGGTCAAAGCTCACAGTTCATGAAAGCTGTATGTCACAAATCAAGTGACAGTCTATTAGCAAAAAAAGTTTCCTCCTCCTCTGATGAACCTTTAAATCCAGTTAAAACAAATTTGTCACTTCATGGTCAAAGTTCACGGATTATGAGAGCCTTACATGACATATCAAATGACGGCTCATTCACGAAAAAAGAGGCATTGGCCTCAACTGAACCATTTAAACATTTAAGGAAAAATTTCTCCCATCAAAGTTCACAGTTCATAAAAGCTGCAGGTGACAAGTTGCATGCTCCAACATTGGCAGACAAGTCTTCCCCCTCAAAGGAATCCTTAGGGAAGAATGTGCCCAATAAGTGTCAAAGTTCACAATTTGTGAAAGTATCAGATGGTAGGTCACGTGGCTCACTTCTCAAAAAGGAGACTTGCACTGCTCCATCATCTCATGAACCGCAAGCAAAATGCTCAGCCACTGTAGCATTCCAATCCTGCGTCTCAGATGGGAAAATGGGCGATATGGACAAATCAAGACAGCAGGGCACTACTTCCTTTCAGTTCCGCAAAACAAAGAAAATTCCATCGCAGTCATGCCAGAACCCCAGTAGAAGTTCCAAAAGTACAGAGGCTGGTGATGGAGGAGAGAAGCCCTCCAAGGACACCATTTCTGTCGCGACACATGCAGGTGCAATCTCTGTCGGTCATTTAATGGATAGCTCGATGACATCGTCTGGATTTTGTCAGTTCAATAGCAGTCACAAGGAGGAAGGTCTTGTAATGGAAACTGTTTCTGGTCAAGGGCAGGAGAGTCCACAAATGGTCAAAACAGCTATTTCATCCAAAGCTTGTGGCACCAGGTCAGATATCTCTGGACTGACTAACACAACAGAGAAACTTGGTGATGATAAGGATGGGAATGGATTGATAGCATTATCACAAGGTAAGTAAGGTGTTTTTTTGTTTTGACGAAATCGTAATTTATGCAATTAGGATTGCATGTGTGTGTGTGTGACACCGTGCTTGTAAACACCTTGAGAAAGAAAGCTTGGACAAATCTCGTATTGAGAATGTAATTGTACCACACTGATTACAAGAACCCTATACTTTTTGGTGGGATCAATAGGGGGGAAATTGTTAAAACCTTGTAAAAAGGATATCTCAAAAAGAAAAGCTTTTGATAGGTGTCATATTCAGTATGTAGCTGTATCACATTGCGTACACGAACCCTTTTGTTTTTGATGGGGTCAACATGGGTCAAATTGTGAAATCCTTGCAAAAAATGTCATAAGAAAGGAAACTAGGACATAAGTGTCATATTTGGTATGTACAGTAGGTGTACAACAACCCTATTGTTTTTGTACAACAACCCTATCGTTTTGGGTGAAGGTCAAAGGTCATCTGGGGTCAACTAGAGGCAAATTGTGAAAACTTTGTAAACATGATATCTCAAGAAGAGAAGCTTAGACAGATCTCATACTGAGTGTACCAAATTGAGTGCAAGAATTCTATTGTTTTCAGTGGAGATCAACGGTCATTTGGGGTCAACAGATGTCAAATAGTGAAAAACCTTGTAAACAGTATCTTGAGACAGGTGAGATTTCTGTTGTGCTTGGTCATGTGCGTATGTAATGGGCCAACATTGGCACATTAAGTTGCTATTAGTTGGTGTCTGCCACATAGTAGTTGGTTTCTGCAATTTGTTATTTCTGTAGTTACTTGGTTTTCTGCTATTAGATTCCTTCTGTTCCATTGGTTTGTGGTATTACAGTACTTGGTTTCTGCTATCAGTTGCTTTTTCTGTAAGTTGATGTCTACTGTTAGGTGGTTTCTGCTATTTGCTTTTTCAATAAGTTGGTGCCTACTGTTAGTGGTTCTGCTATTACCTTTTTTTTTCTACAAGTTGCTGTTGGTACAGTACTATTAGTTTCTGCTATTATTTGGTTTCTGCTGTTGTTGGTGTCTGTTATTACATGGTTTTAGCCACCCACCCTTCTCCCTCCCCACACATCTTTGTGTCAACAAGTGAGTATAAAAGCAAGTAGTTTGAGAACAATGGTTACTGTTTATTGGTGAAGAGGGGTTAATTCATCTGGTATTGAGTTTTTGCTATGTGCAGTGTTCACCTATTCCATAATTTGGACCTGAGTAACTGCAAATATGAACATAGGGCTATCAGTGCTGAATTTTGACACACAAACAATGTATATTATAATTTAACTTCTAAAGGATACCATACTTGTAGCAATCTCAGAAGTTGGTTCTTTCACATTTGGTGTAAGCATGATTGCTATGCAAATATGTAAGGCAATCAATACAGAAAATGTCAAGCATATGTTTACTTGTAAGTATGGGTCTTCCAAAGACTTAACAACAGTAAGCCCATAAATGCTTCAAAATTGCCATGCGGAAGATGAGCTATGCTGGTCTCACTGTAAATCTTGTGGGAATAATGTTGACAGGTATTGAGCAACGCAGTGTCCACTACAGGAAACAAACAGTAATGTCTGCTTGCTGCTCTGCATGAATGCTGCTGAAAATTATTGCATTTGTTAATATACAATACTTGCATCCTTTGTTTTTTTTTTGGGGGGGGCATTTTCCACTAACTCTTACATATCAGATGGCAAACTACACATGGTGGCATTATGCTAAATGAGTATGGTAGTTTATATGACAATGAAGGTGTCACACTGAATTATATTTCATGATCCAACTATTTTTTTTCAGATTTAACCAAGAGAACATGTAGTCAAGAGGAGATTGAGAGAAAGAGGATGGAGGCGTTGGCGAGGAAAAAGGAAAAGGTCATCGTCAACCACAGGATGAGTTTGAGAATCAGATCTATGACAAAGAAGAGCTGAACTCTACCGTCACCTCAGATGAAGACGTCTGATGAACAAGACTTCAGATGTATCTTTTTCACCTGTCCATGTGTTGAATCTGTGACATGGTATATTTATTAGTATAATTATGTTTACAATTAATTTTACAAGAGCAGTTAATATACAGCAATATATTTTTTTTTTATAGCACAATGTTAATAATGGCCATCAGCGTAATGTTGTTGTCTTAAAATTATCATTTTCAAGCCTCAAATTGCTCAGAGCTTTAGAAAACAAACCTTGTTGGTATTTTGGTTTACATTTTTCTTGCTTTTAAACACCCATAAGACGCACAACATATGGGATGCAATTGTAAGGGATAAGCTACCCTGCAATTATGGGGAAACATACACTGAATATGGTGATAAAGTTA
The DNA here is from genome assembly GCA_009801055.1 of Stichopus horrens. Lineage (NCBI taxonomy): Eukaryota > Metazoa > Echinodermata > Holothuroidea > Aspidochirotida > Stichopodidae > Stichopus > Stichopus horrens. Next base: position 3,643 of record VJOZ01045892.1, on the reverse strand, counting down.
CCAACAACTGAATGTGATCTAAATGTGCATGACTAGATTGGATGCTAAAATGGTAGCTATGATGTGACCAGAATCCAGCCCCAGTTCAGTGCATATTGACCCTTAAGCACACGCTGTCACACACAATGCGTTGTTGCCCAACCAAACATGTCACTAAATTTGGTTTCACTCCATGTAGCCTTGTACAGCCCCCTGACAAAGAGAATGAATGCCATTTGTCCTCATGTCAATTACTAGGAGAAGTGCATTGTATAGTAAATGTCACAAGAACATTTTGCACCACAGAATGGAGGTAATACCACAAAATAAGTAATGTATCGTCATTAACGATGATACGGGTCTGACTATGAAGCACAGACAATTCAGTGTGCCATCACACTGGTAAACAATCTGTTCAACAGGACTATGACAGATACTGTGAAATTCATGCTTCACTTTTGCGATCAGCGTCAATATGAAGCTTTGGTTTGCCGTCATTTGTTGATAGATCGCTTTGTTAAGGACGCTTCGGAATGACACACTGTTTGAGTGCAGTAATGAGTACTGCATTCATTAAGTATGCCATTTTGATTCTAATGAAAAACAAAAAATAAATAAAATAACAAATGTTTGTACTCAAGGATCTTTAGTTCTTCACATCAACCAGTGAAGATACCTGTTTGCTTTCTTCTGCCCTGTAGTGCCTCAGTGCACCACAATGCAAGCACTAGGATGCATTGCAATTTGATTTGTATTCAACTTATCAGAATTTCAGTAATAATTTGCATGGTTGTGTATGGATACGTTTGATATGGTGTGTCTTATGCTTTCTAGTTGCATCAAACAGTCTGCATTTAGCAAAGTGTTTTTTATCCTTTTGCAACAACGATGGTTGCCCATTAGGACAATGTCAACTATCAAAGTCTGATCATGGATTTAGTCTTAACTACCTTCATTAAAAAAAATTATCTCCACTGTCATTGCTGATAACTAGACCCCATCACACTGATGTACTTTTCTGTCTGAAATTATGACTGATTCTCAAAGTTTGTACAGTTGATATATAAAAATCTTTCAAAGCATCACCCCTCTAGCAATACCCCTCTTTCAATACACAAAGCTGTTAGTTGCATGCGTAATAATGTTAACATTGAAGTGAAGGGTCCAAAGAAGCCAGAAGGAGATCTTTTATGGTTGGTGCACCTTCTGTTTGTCATGTTGCAGTCTTGCTCAACAATACAGCCACATTTCTGATTGTAGACAGCGATGTCTTTTGCCACAGACCCAGTAAGGAAGGCTTCACAAATTGTTTTGACCACTTGACCAGAAACTGTGTAACCAATGATTAGAGATGGCCTTGTTTTCACTCATATCTATTTTGCACATGTCTGTATTTTATCCCACAAAATGTGAACCATTTTCATTTCTGCAATTAAATTTCAGAAAAGTCATTATTATAAAACTTGTATTCTGTTGATTGTCTGTATTTACTCCCAGTACATATCTAAGATGACAAAGTTCTCTCTTTCCTTGCAGTCAGTTACAATGCACTGCTGTTTTTAATGATGTAAACAGATATGAACATATCTTACACCTAAATGACCATTGACCTGTACAACACAGAATGTAATCTCCTTGCAGTCATTGCAGTGTGCTTACATGAAGTCAATGCAGGACCCCTTTTGGGAGATACTGTATTTAAATGTTAAAGGTTTCAGATTTTTAACCTTTGTAATTACATCTCAGGCTGCTGGAACCTGGAGACCCAAAGTGAAATGGGGAATGTCAGGCAGAATGCAATCTTGCATTTTCTTCACCAAACTGACCACACACACATATCACGTAGCAGCCAGCACAGAGCACCACAGTAACATCAATATCTTTGCTAAGATTTACTGAACCATGCGTTCAGGGATAATTGAAGGCAGCTCATAATGGATAATGTCTGGGTCCTATTTAATTGACATAGGAAACTGTACCAGTTATGCCTTCTGTACTTCAAATCAGAAGAGTGTTATGACCTTCTTGCACTGACCTCTTTGCTCTGACCTCTGTAAGTTTTCCTGTACCCCCAAAACAACTTGTTTTGACACCCAAATACCAACAATCATCTTTTGATCTCAATACGTTACACGGAGATATGACATGGAGATATTGTCAAGCTAGCTGGGCATTCTGATATAGTTGTAAAATGATTTCAGGATCTCTATCCATTGTCAATGTGTATCAAACTTTTCTATCATGCTTCTATGCATGTAAGCAAAAGATGTTACTGGTTAATGTGTGAAAAAATATGAACAATTAGTCTTTTTTGCAACTTATTGACCAAAAAAGTGTCAGAAACCTGGGAAAGGTAGATCTTTTCCCATAGTGTTGCACTCAGCCTACTTGTATAAATTATAGATGTTTCAATCTTTTGTTTGCATTGGCAGGCGCTGGACAGTAAATCTCCTTTGATTTGCTGTGATTTGATGACTTTGATGTGTGTAATGGTAAAGGACAGAGTGGTATTAAGGTTTTTAACTCAATTGTATGTATTCTCAACTTCAATAGAAGAAAGATGTTAAGAATCATGCAAAAAAAGAAGTACAAAAGTAGAATGTCAGATGCCAGGTGTATTTTTAATTTAATGCTAAGACTGTAAGACCCACTAACTTGGGTTTCAATTGGCTCAAAAGTATTTGATTTTATTAGGCGCTTCTTTCTTGTTTAATAGCATGCCCTTAGCAACATGATTTCAGTCAACTAATCCTCACCATGATTAGCTGTCTCAGAACACTGCTTTGATTCCAGGTGATTAGCCACTTGCATTTTCAGAGAATGTGAGACAAAACTCAGAACTGTTTAGTTGACATAAAATAATACATTTACTTTGTTACATTGTTAACAATTTATGGCATGGAAATGAACTAAGTGACAGAAGTATAATATTTTGTCAACACCAGATACATCAACCAAATTCAAACTTGGATTGTTGTTGTCAATCTCATCAATCACAATCGAACTGTTATTAACATACTCAGGACATTCTTACAAAGGAACATTAAGTAACCAGAAGTATTGAGATTCACCAGCTTTGCTGCTCTACAGTATTTGTATCTTGGGGAGGGGGGTAGGGGGCTAGTGTGGATTCTGCTATATTCAACCAAAACAGACTTACTTGCCATAATAGGCCTACTTATGCAAGCCAAACTAGTACAAAATCAGTCCAGTGTTCAGATGTTTCAATATTTTTTTTTTGTAATGTAATTGACCTCAAATGACCTATGACCAACAAAATAATGCTTCCTGTACCAGTGTGACACAGTCCATCCTAAACACCAACCGGTCTAAGCATGTCATCTGGATGTTCCATGTGTAAGTCTACCGTCATCGCTCCTAAATTTTCAGTGATGGGTTTCCACGATGAAGGTATACTGAGGATTCAGCTTGTGGTTGAAAAGCAGATTTCTAGCTATCGAACTACTGTACCGACTCCTCAGCTTACAAACTCTCCTCCAAGCCTGTCCTTTCATTAGGTGGTTGAGGTTACTGAAGGAAGAATATCTCCAGGCAAGCTGGAACAAGAAAAATATTGGGTGGTGGAGACGGACTGCTGGTAGGATCAACTATGTAGAGCATTACTTTTTATCACTGCAGCGCATACAAGAAAATTTTTGGCTTT
>VJOZ01045876.1:0-16103 GCA_009801055.1 Stichopus horrens | reverse complement strand
TGGTGCTAGAATAATTTTTGAGGATGATTTGAGCATGGGTCAAATGTATGCATTAGTGAGGCAAGGGGTAAGTATATCTACCACATGAATTCTATCAATTTATCACAAAAAAAAATGTGAAGTATTGAATTGTTTTGGTGATAGGTTTTGGAATGTGTCATAATGCATGCAAACATCGTGGACTCCAAAAAATAAGACATTTGAGTTCTGAAAACGTGATCCTATGCCACAAGTTGTATTGCTCTCGATCTGCAAATACACTTTCTACTACAGAACCTATTTTCGAAAATAGTTCTATCACATTTGTCACTACAGGGAATTCATGTACAGTATATGTACATGTACAGTATGCCTGCAATATAGAAATGGTTAGAGGCTAAACCACATCTACAGACTGTTACAGAAAAACCTCATGGGCATAACAAGAAGGGAGAGAGGAGAGGAAGGTAAGAAGTTTAGAACCAAACCTGAATTCAACATTTAACAAGAATAGGGCTTCACCCATAATCGGATCAGACATCAGACCGAGCCGATATTCGACTATATCGGTAAAACATCTGATTGGTAAATTTTGCCCAAGATCACCTTCTGATGTTTGCCAATGCTGAACACTCGAAATTTGTGGGTAGCTACAGTGCACCGGGGGACGTATTATTCCGTGAACCCCAAACACGAAACCTACTAATAGGCTTAAATTTAGTGCTGGAAACTTACGTGGGGGTTGATCACAAAGGTTACTAATTTTGAGACCGAAAAGTTATTAGTGAGTGTCATATTTTACTTATTTCGATTACATTTTCCATTCAGTTTTGTTCCATGGTAGCTTGTAGAGAGTATGATAGATCTCTTATTCTCAAGTGATGAAAATATGCCCGTATTTCAAACTGCATTTATAAATTTATTCCAAAAGTTATTTGGTTGTTGTTGAGAATTGTGGCAATGCCTTCTCCTTGTTGGAATGCTTCATTCTTGTCATGGGTTAGACCCATTTTAGAAAAATTTTTCTGGACTTTCTGACAACAGAAATAGCTCGAGAGGTGATAAATGTCCAATCGCACTGTGATACAGTGTAAGGTTACTTGAAAACGCTTTGATAATGAAAACAAATCTTGTCTGAACAAATGTGTTTTGAAAAGGCAATATTTATGCCTGCACTACACAGTACGTCTGCAAGTCTGTGTGTTCATAATACAGTTCATCTGTTTATATATAGTTTCTTTGTCTTTTATACAGTTGTCTCTTGCTTTGTCAAATCTCTGTAAAGTAAGCTGATGAAACTCTCGCTTTCTGGCTCTCGATGTGAAATGCAATTTTGCAGATACCCTGCACAACATTCCGCTGTTGGGCCAACCACCGTAAGTCGATCAGAGAGCCCCGAGCCACAGTTTCAAAGCATCATATGGAAGTGACATCACAGCTTATTTTTGTTATCAATGGTATGCCTCTGGAGTGTCCCCTCAGTATGTACAGTATTCCATACACCTCTAAGTTATGATGGAAGCGTAATGAATTTACCAATGTGACCGGGAAGAATATATACGTGCCGGAGAACGACAGTCGTCAAAACGATTTCATTATTTGTGATCACTGACACTGTCCTGGTTCTGCAAGAGGCACTCAAAGGGGGCTTGGAGGTCCACAGACTAAATCGGTTTGAGAGTCTTCAATTTTAACGGGTGGTGAAAGAAATCTTGTCTCTTCGGTACACAGTATGTGTGAGCTCACTGAGACCGTAATGATGAGAAAGTGACATAAAAGCAGCAGAGAAAGATTTATTTGGGACTTAAATTCCAGACAGCAGCCACAGTATCACAGATAATATATTTCATTGATCCTTTGACAATACAGTACACTGAAAACAGTTTCAAGGACTACAGTGTTTCAAAAAGAGTCCTGCAAATACTGTTGTCACTTAAAAGAAGGATGTGCTGTTTGAAGAATGCTTTTATTGTTAATCTTCCATCATTTTCTTCCATTTGATACCAAACTGGGAAAAAACCCATCTTTACCATGTTACTTTCATGAGAACTTTCATTGATAAGAGTGTTAATACTTCCGATAGAATGAAGAGATGACTTGATTTTTTGGTTAAAAAGTTAGAGGAACTGGATCCTTTGGTAAATGTACTTCTTTTCGTGCCAATACCACCACAATGAAACTCCTATGCAAAGGCATTTGCTTTGGAAATTAGGCTCTATCTGAACAAATAGAAGTATAGCAAGAAGTATAGTTGGGCTTTTGGTGTACTTTGGCACACTTAGGAGCAAAAGCACATCCTCCTTTAATAAAGCGTAACTATGATTATTGCCAGGATATTACATTTTACATGTCATAGTAATTCCTGTCATAAAAAAAAGATGCCCTACCAAGTTGTAAATGTCTGAAGATAGGGTATTTCATCCAACTTTTCGTCAGAACGAAATTTGGTTGAGTATCTTAGATGTACCTTCAACCTACTTGCTCCATGGTCTGTCTCCCACCCCTACCCCTCTTCATTCCTTTGTCTTTTTGTTTGTGGACACTCAGCATTCAACATTATCCTCCTTCGTGTAATGATCACAAATTTCAGTTCATGTAGAATTCTGGAATCAAATTCATCCAAAAGGTTTCTATAAGAGCAAATTTGAAGATTTTTTATCTTCTGATGTGAGTTTCTTACAGACCAGCCAAGTAAATTTGGGGCAGTTGTGGTGATGTTGTACTGCTCCCATCAAATGTATTCTGACAACAGAGAAAGAAAACTACTTAAGGACATTCTTAGCTACAGAAGCACCAATCACCGTTGGTACAACAGTCTTTACAAAGAGAGACCTTGACACTTTTCTACTCTTTTTAAAATGGTCTTAACGGCGAGGGCAGCTATCAATATTAATTCCACAAGGAGGATAGTCTCATTAAGAACAAGACTGTTTGCAATCAAGAACAAGTGAATCTTCCAAAAAGTACACTTTGTATGATTAATACAATCCACAGTTGTGAAAAGATTGCATCAGCCCTTAAGATCTAGATATGCCAGCCCATACTCCGGTCACCACTTGGTCCGCAAGCCATCCATCGCATTACATTGAAGAAAGCAGCAGGGATCGGAAAAGTACTTGAAGTTGGATTACTGTACAAGAACACGTATATATACAGACTCGATGTACTTACGCAAGCATTCACACAACAAGAATTAATTGCCTGAGGTTGCAGACCTAAAGTACAGGGGTATGTGTTCTTAAGAGTGAAGTGAGAGAGTGAAATTTTCATTTACCTTTTCTCACAGATAACTGGTTTTCTGCAGAAGCATTGAAATCAAACAGCACCACAAATAGGTCAGGGTCATTGTCATCTGTGCCTCCGAACACGTCCTCGCTGGAGCTCCAACCTGTGAGGTCACCCAAGTTTGGTCCATGGGAAGGGGTACTTGGCAAGGGACGAGACTGGATACCCTCCTGGAAGTTGTCTGCTATGCAAAAAGGAGAAAATGAAACATATTTCCATTATAATTTTGATCACACTGTTATTCTGACAAATTGGCCCTAAATGTTTTTCAGGGTTTCTGTGTTCTCCTCTGGGCAAGCAAAGTATACAACATGAAATGCACACTTCTATACCCCATTTATGGGCTTTTTGTCAGGTTTTTGAACTGAGAACAGGAAATGAGGACACTTGATCAGCGGACTCAAAGAACAAACATCACGTGTATACATGGCTGCACAAGTTCTGTCCAAATCTGCGAGGGAAATTTCTTGACATTACTTATAGTAAGGTAAACAACCTTTACATGAAAATAATTACAAAAATACTGGTCATGAGAAAAACATTAGTATATTCAGAACCATATAGTCTTGGCATGTAAGTTATCGTTTGGGTTTCACCTGTAGAGAGTTGGCATCTCCTCACCATGCTCATATGGTGAATACCATAAGTACAGGTAGATGATACCAAGTGTTAAGTTGCAGTTGAGATAAACCTGCACCACACTAGAGCAATCACTTAATAAGCTCTACATAAAGTTCACAAAACACAGTACAAATCAACCCTAACGGGAGAGTTACGCGATACCCTAAAAGAGATTGCAAAATAATAAAAGGCGTAGGCTAGGGGGAAAATGTCCAGCGGGACAATATGGGTATGTGTCCTGGGCACACTGCACAAAAACAAAAAAATTCAAATAAAAATTACTCAAAAAAGGGAGAAATTTGAATGAATTAACAAAGCTAGAGTAAAAAGTAAAAATGCTGAGCACAAAGGACAAGAATACTCAAAGTTTTAAAGTCAGCTGCCTTTGCAAGAGGCAAAAAACAGCTGAGGGCTGGTAAAAAGCTTGTTGAGCCACTCCAGCGAAAGGCAAACAAGGGCCGGATAGGTCTTTGAGGGCACGGTGCCAGAATTAGTTTAGAGGACGATTTGAGCAAGGGGCAAATGTATGCATTAGTGAAGCAAGGGATAAGTATATGTGTCTACGATGTGAATACGAACGTTTTCAACATCCCTCTGGTCGCAATGGTGGCATCATCCCTCTGGGGCATTTAGTGTGTCATAACTTTAACAGATTAGCCACGGTGCGCTTCCAAACTTGCTGGACATTAAAATTATCCAAATCAAGGCAAATTAACTGACCGTCTCCCCAAAACTTACTGGTTTGGGAATTCGCTAGCGACGTACTCAAGTCATATAACCTATGCATTACTGTATTGACCATGGTCTAGCATCTGGAAATTTTGTGTGCGTGTATCTGGCCACCGCCCTTCCGTAATGTCAATACAGTAATGCATCGGTTATATGTGGTGAGGGAGTACGCGCTGTTAATTCGTTGTCCTTATAAAAGGTGTCTAGTTCTGGAACCGTATTGCCAACTTTGCTCCATATTTCAAAAGTTCAACAGGAATACACCACTTGCACCTAAAGGATTAATAGATCCTCAATTATGCCCATCATGTAACTAATTCGGTTTACAGCTACCATTAAAACACAAAACAAAAATGCTGGCAACCAGCATCCGTCCTCAATTCTCTCAAAAAATTACAAGTTTTGTTTTCACAGGTAAATTCTTTATGGATGGCTGCAGTGTGAAAAGGAACTTTTGCGCCAGATGGTGGGTACCATATGCTTCCTAATTCATGACAGACAGATCTTCTGAACCTTGTTAAAAGTTCATCGTTCAACTTGTAAATGATCTGCAAACAATAGGTTTGATAATTTAAAACTCAGGTTGCTAATTACCCCCTTCTGAGCTGAATATACAGCAGTATATATTTAATGCTCAGTTTAACCCAATTTTAACTTTCAACTTCCTTAAACAAAGGTAGGATGATAGGTAGATGTGAGAATGACTCTCCGTGCCATGTTTAAATAGTGCCATAACTGACATGTATGCATTCAAAGATTATGAAAAGAGCTGTGACCTCACTGGTTAGATTCTGACCAATAAATCTGTAAACCAATCCACACAAAACAGTTTTTAAGTTTATGAGTTCCTTTGTAGTGGGACACACAAGTAAACCAAAAATTTTTACTTTGCCTTTTCTGTCAACTGAGGTAATTGGGTTGACCAAACTGTTGGCTCTTTTAACTGAGCCATTTGTTACTCATAATGATTGCAGTGTGCAAAATTTTCATTTTAATTCTTTGCCACAAACTCCCTATCCTTCATTAGTTATCTGTAACAATTAGCCATACATACTTGGTAAGAATACTTGACTCCTTTTCACAGTCAGGTAACTCGGCACAATCCTGCGCCAAAGCATGGCCACGTTTTGAATAAAACTACCTGTAATAATACAACAAACTGTAGATTGACAGTGTCTTGTCACCTGCTATCCTACACAATGACGGTAATTTGTCAATCGCGCAAGATTACTGACGTATCGTTAATCGTGCCCACCTTTCCTCAATGTTTCTTTTCAATAAAATTGTGGTTATTTACAAATTCAAATTTTCTTTCATTTAGGCGTTTGCATCAAAATCTTGAATGTGTATGAGTGAGCAAGGCTCAGTCATGCTGGACCTGTGTGTCATGGTAAGGATAATGCAAGATCAGGGGTTAATGCAAGCGATGCAAGAGGGGGGGGCAGCCCGAGTGCATTCAGTGATACAGTAGCATTAACCTCCCGAGTGCATTGTCACGAGTTAATGCATGGTTCAGCCTTGAATCCCCTTCAATTGAAGTAAGCTAATTAAATGGAAAAAACTTGTGTCCAAAGGGATGATGAGCGTCTATGAAGGACAATAGGCATTGTTTACACACAATAAAATTGTTTTGGAGAGATCAATAAAGAAGAGAGATTTATGAATTTGATAAAAAAAAAAGATATACTGACAAGATCAATGTTGAACAAAAAAAGTGGGTAACACTCAAGTAGAAATAGCCAAGCTTAAACTATGTGATATGTCTATTAAGGACTTATGATTCCCCAAAACTCTCTTGTTTTTACGGAAAGGTGACCAGATACACACACACACACACAAAATTGCCGGATGCTAGACCATGGTCAATACAGTAATGCCTAGCTTATACGAGGTGAGTATGTCGCTAGCAAATTGAATTCTCAACAGTAGAGTGAAATGATCTACTCAGTTAACTTTGCACAATGAATGCTTTGAATGTGAACTGCATAAGAGAGAGCTCTGGTTGAGGGGAGTGAAAATTGAGCAGTCACTTCAGTCGTCACAGACAACCAGAATAATTCCTTAACGACCAAGCACGGTCAAAACATGCATGCAGTATCTGGTAGCCGATACACATTTAAGCAATATCTTTAAAATCAGTCACATGAATGGGGAAATGCTGTATGGATGTTCATAACAGCATGGAGTAGGCCATAATCTCTGGCACCAGGAACAAAAGCCCTGCTTCGTCTTCTCCTGCTTGAGTCTTTGGCTGCAGGTCAACCAAGGAGTGAGCAGAACAACCAAATTTTGAAATTAGGAAATTTCTACACTGTGGAATGATCTTGGTCACATCCGTGTATATCATTCACTGGAAGTTTCTGCTAGATGTTCCTGTAAGCTTTGATTATAATTGTCGCATCCAGTAAACTGATACACCACTGTGAGACAAATGCCTCTTGAGACTCGAGCCAAGGTAATACAGTACATCATACCATACTTTTTTTACAAACATCAAAGTCAAGTAATGTTCCTATCAAACAGTGGTACAATGTCTTAAATATGCTGTAGTGTTCTTTTTCTCTTTTTGAAGTAGACATGCAAAATTTATGGCAAGGATTGCAAATGACATGACACCAATTGGCAAGGGTTAGACATGCTAATATGCAAACTGCCTTCAGGGGATTAAAACAACCTAACCCATACAGATCCAGTGACAGCAAACCCCCCAAAAAAAACTGGAGTCAAAAGTTGTTGACAACTAGCAACATCAATGCTATACATAGAAATACCGTGAGGTTTATACAATGTATCAACTACTTCTTTGAGGACAGGTTTAGTCCACGGTAACAACAAGCGAATGATCGGGCAACTTTCTAGGCAATGATATACAACATACTGCAGTTTACATGACAGTTCAACCAGGAGTCTATAATAAAGGTTCTGTACTGAACTGTGAGGTTATACAGAGAACAGACAGCAGATCCAGACCATGTTATCACGCAAGAAATCCTGACCAGGCAACGAAAACAGACAACATACAGTCCACATGTATCTGTGGAGAGAATGATTCTTCATCATGATTCATGGAAATAATTCATGATCAACTCAAAGAGAAGATGATATACCTATACCTTCTGCACAGAGAAGGTTCTGTAATGTACAGCAAGAAGAGTTTTATCAGTCCAGATCATGTATGGTAATGAACCAAAAGTGACATCCTGACAATCATATCAAAAGACAGTTACAGATCATGAGGAGAGGGGGAAGGGTCTTGGAATAAATTGAAAAACTGACAGTTAATTTTTATGCATGTTGAAGACAGGAAAATTCTTCTTCATTCACTTTGGCTTTACATGAATTTTCACGTATCATCACGCTACTTCGGCGACATCGGCATGACATGATAAAGACAAATGTTACAGAGAATGCGAAAGATGTACACTCCTGAACGCATAGCGCGTGTTGGTGAATGGTCATCAACCGTATTCTTTTTGACTTGAAACATTGGGAAATCATCATACTGGGGTCAGCAACATTGCTACAGCATAACCTTATGTATTTTTGTGAGACTAATAATACTGTTAATGGGGAACACATACTGTACTGCACACTTGGTACTACCCCGGCACTGAATGCAAACTGCACAACTGTAGTAAAGTAACCAGCAATGGTACTGTGAATTCGGACAGACCAGCCCCTGCTACACAGTAGTTTCAGGATTCAAAGATTTCTCTGTATCTCTAGGAAAAGGTTTTTATTGTCACATTACAGAGCACATTTGAAGCTTCTGCATATTCCACCGCTCCTTGGGGACTATCATTTTGCGCCGTGGTTTTACAAAAATGGCGACCTGGCAAGCAGACAGTGGGAGGTGATAAACCATCTCACGAAGATGTCTGACTTTGTGTAAGATTAAATATATTAGTGGACTAAACTCAATAATCCATCCAAGCTGGACGAACAACATCCACGACACGTAGTCACGAACAGATCCCCAACTGGGAAAACATTAATCAGTTACCAAAAGAGAAAAAGCTGTTGCAGCCCACAGGACCAATTCTCCAAATCTTTGGCACAAACTCGTGGGACACAAAAACCACAGAAGGGGATAGTCACTGATTATAGGGAGCCATCATCTAATTAGCTAACTGCAAGTACAAAATGACACAGGATATTTTATATTGCCACATCCAGAAGTAGGCTGGTACTCGTCGACGACACGTCCAACTGTGAGCAGAATTTCACCACTTCCCCGACACCGGTCCTTTTTACACCTTAAAAACTTGCAATCGACATTGTTCAAATTCCAAATTAATCAAGGTTTTGATATTCAGCAACAACATACTCCGACCACTAAAATTCGGCGACATGATAAAAAGTCTGGAAGTACATCCACCAGCTACTTGACAAGATGATATTAATATGAATTTTTTAATGCTTAATGAAATAGTCATATCCTACTGTGGCAAAGACAATGGGGCACCTTCTGGAAGGCACTTCCAATTATTTTGACGTAACAAACTAACAGGCAAACTGCATCAAGTCAAAAGTCACTTTAACGGTGCAGTAAATGTTGGTGAGTGACACACATAAAACAGCACTGTAACTAATTACGCCAGTTTGGGAAACTTGCAAAGAAATTGCGGGCACCTATAGAACCAGATTTAAGCTAGCGACCTGCAGGAATACAATTCCCACAATCTACCTGTACAAACTGACATTGGTAAAAATAAAAATCCCTAATTAGCCCAGTTGTTTTCACTTGCAGTGTGAGAGTCACATACATTGCTTCTCCACATGTAAACAAATAGATTTCGAACACCTCACTGGCATGGTTATATGACAAGTGATTACACTCACTGTGCCCGTTGCTTACACTTACTGGTTTAATGCTAATGGACAATATGGTAAATAGATTACAGGTGAGGGAGTACAGTGAGTGTACAGTATGCTGTGAACGCCATGCTGTGAAAACCCTGCAATATGTGTTGCAACCGACGACGTTCATCGAAAGGTTGGTCATAAAATCCTGGAGGATTTCCCTAAAAGGAATGACTTCACAGAATTTGAAATTTACGACGAGACACATTTATCCACTGTGCATACGAAACTGTTTTACGCAAACCATAAATTCAAGTACAGTTGTACCGTACATCCACTGGAGACCAATTTTGATGTTATATTTCTGATTACCTAAAGTGAGAAGGGATGGTCATCAAAACATCAAGGCCTTTTTCAAACAAAAAGTAAGCATCAAAAATTTAAATTTGGCACGAAATGCTATTCTGGTTCTTAAGTGTCACTCTAGCATCAACAACAATGTCCACTGACCAAGACCACCGAATACTGTATGAGCCCATCAAAAGGCAAACCTTTCATTTCAAGAGGATGCCGTACCATAGTCTTATATTTCATCATTTCTAGTGAAATATACTGCATGCTCCACTAAATACTGGAGCTATTATAATGGTACGGACGCACGATTCTGTACAGCCGGAAGAAACAGCACTTACTGTACCTCTTAGAAATCAATAATGGATGATTCTGTTCCATCAATGAATGTGATCTAGTGATTACGTGCTCACTGGGTGGATAAAACTACATACTGTATGATGGTCTGGACTTACTCAAGGATGCTCAATTCTTAATCTCATCCAAATAACAGTACTAAAGATGTGCTTGTGTTATGGTTCATGATGAAACTGACATTGCCTACAGAGGCCGCAACTCAGAAACCCAGAGAAAAACTACAAATTACACCTTCCTGTTGACACTGTCTTTCTTCCATTGGTTCCTTTTGCCCTCATTGTTTTTTGCCCATCTTTTCAATTTTCCTTCAGTCCCAACTCCCAATAAATGTGGTGCTCACCTGTGGCACCCTCCTCTAAATCGGCCACTGTTTTGAAAAACAAATATTTGTCTTCACTTCAAACAGTCAATCAGCTTCTGATTAACAGACCTTTATCTGAGAACAACTAAGGAAATCAGAAAAAAATTGATTCTTTGGCATGCTTTTACAAAAAAGGACAAAACAAATCACAGCAAAGTGGTACCATAGATTATCACCATAAATTGGGAAAAACCCATGAGCGGGATCAGTGCCTATTTCACAGCACTTGCTTTCAACTTTTAGGTACAACGACTATGCACACTGAATGCACGTTAAATGAAACAAAGACTTCCATCGCGCTATGACTGATCGTGAACTTGCGACAAAAGTATGAACAAAAGAACCCATTGTTTACTTTATCTGGGAAAGCACAGTCTAAAACCCTCAGTAATGTCCAAACATGTTTCCGCTGACAACACATCCAACAAAACCTTTTTGTCTTTTTGGTCCCTGGATTGTACAAAATGTCTTACTTTGAGCATAGTGTGTTTACTTTAGGGGGGAATAAGGTTTAACTGTGCTGGCATTTTAACTTCCTGCAGTACTACAGAGCATGTGAGTGAGTGCCATTATCATGTTGAAATGTGACACACACTACAGTATTGCTCTGAACCTATTGAATATGAGATAATACAAATTCCTGACAGAATCGCTTGAGTTCATTCACAATTTACTTTGAAGTGGGTGCTTGCAAGATTTGGTAAGACTTCCGCAGCAATCGCAGGAGATAACGTGAGGCGGGTTGTCTCTGAGTAGCAGTCACTGAGTGTATTCACTCAGATAAAAAGCAGCATCTATAGCTATGCCATAAAGCATGGCCATTGAAATGAAAATCATGATTCATTCGAGTGATTAAATAATCCAGCACTGCTTCATTCTGGGATTGCTCATGGATGGACAAACAATGCTTATGGTAGTGGAAACTACCAAAAGATTTTAGTCTTTTGAATCACTGATGTATGCTTGAGAGATGAGGGCTGTCAATGAACAGACAAAATCATTCCAAAGTGAACCATCCCAGGAAAAGTAAAGCAGTGACTACCATCACTACCAAACATGTTCGACTGAACTTCCCAAACAGGTCACTGGAAATTTACTTGAATAATAACATGCGTACACTTTCCAGTGCGTGGAGAAGCTTTAGCTAGTCCATTATGCTTTGGTTCAGTATACAAGTACAGGTGTTGCATTTATATGAAGTGTGTAAGAACAGGTACAGTATGTATTCTGACTTTTCACAACCTTACAGGGAGGCAAAGAACAGCACACCTCCAACAACCTCTCAGAATGGGACGAGTGCCGTACATTAAAAGATTAAAATCAAGGAAATGATTACACTTTAAAACAGTGAAATTATTACAGACCATTCTGCAATAGTGAAACGAAATAAACTGAAAACCCACAACCCTGCATCGGCTGCGAATTGGCTGGCAATCATGTAAGGACAGTGACCAGATACACAATTACCAGTTGCTAGATTATGGTCAATATGGTAATTGCATACTGAGGGCTATATGGAGGTGAGTGAGTATGTGCTGTGAGCTGCTAAAAAAAACAGTTGGACAAAAGATCTTCACTTCTTTGCAAGTTTCTTGAAAGGAATCTTACAGAAAACACATCTTCAACACATCTTTGGTAGTGCTTGTGAGTTCTTTGTTCTGAGACAAATGCCCATGAACTCATGCCAACAAAGTATACATCACTTTGGGAAGTAACAACAAGTGCTGACACTGAAATATTGATACCGAAAATTAAAATTATCTGATCAACGGAACTTAACCTTCCAAATCACATAAACTTCACTTACTTTCTGATGATGACATTGGCGGTACTTCCTTGTTTCTCTCTTGGCATAAATCATCCTTGCTCTCAACAGCTACAGTAGTATAACATGTTTGCTTTCTGTTGTGTACATTTCAGTATACAGAGCCATAAAAAATATCTGATATAATAATACTGTGCACCTGGTATTTTAAAGAGGTTGCATGCCATGGAATGACAATGACTGTTACTGGATGTATACATTTTTTATTAAAGGATTGTCTCAAAAGGTCAACTGGGTGATATTCACTATTCCAAAGAAGTTATCATAATATAGGCCTACATAAAGCTACAAAACTACCACATTTTCTTCACTGAAGATGCCCAATGTATGAACTGCGTACTGTATTAATGTGTAAACCATCGATTCCCCACAACTCACTGGTGTGGGTATTCAGAATGACTATACTTACCCCTTGCACACTACTGCATCATTTGACCTTTGCTCAAACTNNAAGGTCAAATGATGTGCTGTGGCAAGGGGTAAGTATATGTCTACGATGTGAATGCACGAAAGTGCCCGTCTCATTTTAAACTTTTAATGAACCCTACAGGTCCCTGAAAACCTCAGCGCGTATACTCAACCGCCACAGCAAAATTTGATCGATTCATTTCCCCTTCAGGTAAAAATCTGGAGCAGGAAATCAGTACTTCCCATATGTAACGCGAAAAGATACCGAAGATGGCATGACTTGTAACATACGCTAGTACATAATCAGTCCATTGGCAGTCATGAACAAGAACAATACATTCTTCTAATAATACTACCTGTAGAACATTTCTGACACTCAATTTGCACAGGACATTTGTGCGAGGAGGATATAACAATTACATCTCGTTAACTCAAGGAGACACTCTCGGTGATCAGTTCAGAAGAAAGCCATTGCTGCATAAAATGGCTAGGAGCCTCCCGGTACGAATGGGACGAAAAGCCTTGATGATGCACACTGCGTGTGAATATGGACGGCGAAAGTGGCCGAGTCATCCCAAAAGTCACTTGGTTTGGATATTTATGAGTGATAAGGTTACTTGTCTCCACACACTATCTCCAATCAGCAGAATCCTAGACAAACACGGAATGGATCCAAAAACGAGAAAAACACACAAGAAGGTTACTTCAAGAACTAGCACACTTTTGGGTTGTAGTCTAAGAAAGGCGGGCTGGTCCACTTTGGGTTTAGGGGGAAGGTTAAGGCAGTGTCAAAGGTTACCAGTTACTTCTTTGCATGGTAGAGGGACATGCATTTATTTGTGTGGAGACAGGAAAGGAGCAAAGTAAATTAGCTGTAATTGTTCAGTAAAAACAAAATGAAGTCCCACAAGCTACAGAGATACTATAAAGCTGCACAGTGAGCGCAATATACTCTATAGATACTCTAATTGATGGTCACAAGTAAGTGATGTGCACCAGAGAGTATGGATGCACTGTTGGGAGGTCCACTAGTTGGGATTCCAAGATTGTGCAATAAATCTTCCCATAATGCACTGGTGCAAAAATTTGTTTCAATATGTCAACAGTAATCAAGTCAGGACCATGTAGATCTGGTACTTGACAAGCAAATTTTTTTTTTTCTTTTTTTACAACATGTGTTACAACAGGTGCCTGTGTTTTATTTGCGGAAATTCCTGAAACATTTTGACCAGTGATATACAGTACACATTAATGTCAATCAAAACGCGATGCTTTAATGATGCCGTTCTGAGGCTAATGTTGTTCAATGCAACGAGTGATGGATGTTCCGCTTTTAAGATTAAGAAAAATCAGACGGCCAAAGTACAAAAACCAGACGGTACAAAGTGTGGGGACTAAAGGCGCTGAACAAATGTCGTGAAATAATAAGACAAGCAATGTAGAGACATACTGTATCAATACCAAATGATAATTTATGAAAGATAATAAAGGCAATTAGTAACATGCACTTGGTTCATAAATTCTGACTGATTCAAATCCTACAAAGCAATAACAAAACATCCGGAAAGGACCATAGGTTGCTGTGAAGGTGCGACTGTGTCGCTCCTGGCTACTGTACATGGATAGTTTCTTCAAGAACAAATTCAACATGCCTATTCACAGACTGAGTTACATTGTTACATAGTACATAGCAATCTCCAGTACAAGACAGGGTACATGGGGATAAGGAGGAGACTAGAGCGGTCTAACTGGTAGGAAACAACATTTCCCTGCCTGTAGGCCTACTGTGCCTGCTTTCGTCTTACCCAGGTTGATACGAGAGGCCGGAGCATGATGACGATGGCAGCCACTGCACGAAAACATATTCAGATGTTTATTGGTTATTTTCCAGACATCCAGTGGTATGAACGACAATATGTAACTTTTGATACATTACATTGTGTCAAGAGTGACGATGAATATAAGGCAATGTAAGTCTCTTCTAACAGACTCAACATGAATGAGTCATACCTGAGCAAGTCATATCAGAGAGGTCCAGTGTTTTGAATATATTCTACCAGCAGTTACAACACAGCCATCCAAAGGCGCTGCCAAATTACTGTGCTTCACAGCCAAAAATCTCAACAGGACATAAATGCAAGAAATAGTCAATCCCTAAGCAAGAAGATTTCAGTAAGGATGTTACGAGTCCATTCGATCGTCTCCTCGAGACTTTTCATCCACTTTTGCCTTTGACAGAGGGATGACAGAGGGAAATGCAAAATTGTTGCAGACCTGTGCCGCTACTGTACTTCCACAACACACTGTATTTGCTAATGGAGGTATTTCAAATTTGGGTTTAAAAAAAAAAAATTCAGTCAGTCTGCTACCTCCAAGTGGTTCCTGAATTGGAAGAAAGCAACTGTCATAAGATATTACAGCAGTTCCTCTTCGCTCCTTTGGACGTTCATGACTTCCTTTCCAGAGATACACTATTGGAACAACGTAGTACTTTCCATAGAAAATCCACTCTGGATGCAGTGTTTAAGAGAAAACAAAAGCAAATCTTAACTCCCACTCCATCCTTCAAAGAACTCTCTCCCCCTCAAAATAAACTGCCTTTTTCCTCCTCAACAACAGCACACAGGGTTTCTCCTTGCTTTCTCTTTCCAAGCATAATGGGAAGGACAAACCAGCATGTCTCTACATGGCACTATCGTTGGTATGGACTGAACTGAACTTCCTTGGTTTTCCACCTGCTAAGGCCTGATATCAGCTGTGGCTGTTTGTTTATAGTGGTTTTTCTTCTCTTCCATGTTGCTGGCTTCCTTACCCCCCAGGAGAATTAGGCCGCTAACATAAGCTGGATGTCAGAATGATCCTCTGCAATAAAGACTGCCACCAGATGACATAACTATCTGTCTGCTACATCTAACCACAAAATAATCTGAGAGAAATTGACAAGAATCCCATAGCAACAAAGGGCCTTTGCAAAGAAATCTGTAATCAGTCAGTGGAAGATGGGAGGGCAATGGGGTGGAACCATACTTCTCCATGACATCACACTGAAAGGGAGAATATTTGTTGGATGAATAATAAGTAAGGTGTGTTCTGTGTGGTGGTTAGCATTACTCATTTACTCCAAAATAAAGACTTTCTTTATGAATGTGGGTACAGTCAACACAGAAGGGGTTAAGTTCATACAACAGCAACTCTGTGGATAAAAAGGGATGTTCCTGGGCATACTGCAGGTGACTTACATATAAAAGGGAAATGAAAAGAGTTTAAACATCTTCCATGTGTGACAAAGGGTATCGAAGCATTACTGTCATTATGGCAACAGCAACTTTATAGGTATTCATGCAATGTGGAAGCATACTTCTAGCATACATGATTTTGGAAGAA
>VJOZ01045874.1:491-11219 GCA_009801055.1 Stichopus horrens | reverse complement strand
TGGAGTGTAATTGTTGTGCCAAGACAAGTGAGAAATGGAGTCAATGATGCATTCAGGATGCACCTCAGTACTGGAGTCTACCATTTCTAAATTCTGCACAAAGACAAGGTTTTTCTCACTGACTGTAGCTGCACCTATCAAAAAGATTCCTCATCAGGGAAACATCCTTCAAAATTATCTTAGATAAATTACGTAAAAGTCCAGACTGTGGGCAACATTCTCTCGTCTCTGGTTTCTTTTTTACTTTTAAAATCATTTTGTTTTTGTGTGCAGAAATTGTCAAAAAAAAAAAAACGGCCATACTGTACATGTACAGTATCATAGAATGATAAGTGTAGATGAAAGAAGTTGTCTGTGTCAAGAGAACAACACAGACATCCCTTCAAAAACCCTCAACCAGCATAGATTAACTGATTATTTTCATGGATTCAAAGCAAGTGAAAGTTACTAAAAATGGTATGAATTCAATCTTCATTAGAAAAAAGAAATCAGCCCTCAACTTCTCAGCGAAGTATTCACAAACAGCTTGTTGCCATGGACACCACCTGACACAAAAAGAATCCCAATATCTGAGATATGCACCACGGCCTTCACTGATGGTGGAAATGATGGCATGGACGAAATTATTTCCACGTCCAATATTGATAAAGGCCGCGATAAAAAGTAATGGTCAATTACCTGACAGACACATACAAAAGCTTTAGCCCTGCTCTAAATGCTCTTGAAATAAATTCTAGCAGAGCGCTCTCTACGGCCTGGCTCGCCTTCAATTTGCCTTTCACTGGAGTCGCCACAATGTGTTGATATACTGACCTCTCATTTTCCCTCTAGTAAATGCAGCCAAAAAAACCTTGAGTATTCCATTCCTCTTACATAGGCTATGGGAGTTACAAAAGACCAAAGAATACTTCATGAGAAATCCATTTACACATTGTTGGAAAATATTCAGCTGCTAGAAACCTTCCTTAATAGGTTTTCATACTTTAAGCTCTAGTGACCTCAAATGACCTTTGACCTTTATGAAAACAAACAGGGATAATCTACTAGCAATAGACTACCTACAAATCGACTATGAAACTTGGGCGCCTTTCCCTTCTTGAGATAGAATGTTAACATGCCAAGGTGTCACATACTCAAAGACACACATACACATGCCATCATGACCACATAGATTCCTTGCCTGCCTTCAGCAAGGACTAAAAAAAAAGGACATCACAAAATTCTCTCTGAAAGCTTTCACTAGAGGATACCACGTTTGATATTCCATCAGCATGATGTAGATATAAAACAGACACCTGCATGAATGGAATTGGATAGAACAAACTGATGCTTGGTGGCCGTTATTAAAGAGTCTTTTATTAAACCAGAGAGTTCAGTTATAATATTATTTCTCAGTACTAACAGTTATTGCAAAGAATCGTCCTCACTCATGTCGGATCACTCGTTATTCCTAAAATTGCCTTGATGCGCAGACTATTTGATCAGGATCTCCTCAAGGACAACGAGAGGAAAATGTTACCAGCAAGACAGACACGGGCAGAAAAAGAAGGATGTTCACGTTCGTGTCCGAGAATGCAGGAAGATGATTCCATTGAGGGGGGTGGATGAGAAAGTGTCTAAAATTATGGATAAAACTTAGTTGAGGGGTGTTATTTAATCTCTCTACATGTACAGTTTATCCACACACTATTAATGATGAGTTGATTGCCAATCGTCAAATAGGCAAGCTATGAAACGATGTAAAAGAGATGAGACAGCACTAGGTAACCTTCACTAGAGCATCGTTTTCATCCTCATGTTAATGAGGCTGAAGGCTAGAACTGAAATTGCTTAATTTCTTTTTTTCCCCTTGATGATATTTCAGAGTAAACTGAAAGATGAGGCATACATTTTATGGCAGCTCGGTGGGAAATTTGGTTATTAAATGTCAAATTTTCCAGAAATTTGTGAGAATCATTTGATGTATCAGCTCATCAAGTGCAGAATTGTCCAGAAGTATCACTTTAGTCTTTGCACCTGCTGAGTGATTTATTATAACTATTACAACGTGAAGCGTCCATCACCGTAAGTGCAAGTGCTTTGACTTTGACTACATTCAAGCAGCAGGTCAACAAGCAGTTTAACAGTATATAGGTGTCTTAAACTGTGACAAGATGGTTTCCTATAGCTACTTTAAACAGACTGATTTGAAGACAAATTTTACCTCCTTGTTCGGCATCTATGTCGGCTAACCTTTCCGCGACACGGTCTTCGATCACGCCTGGTAAATCGTCTGTTAAAAGATAGAGGAGGCAAAACATCATTGATTTGTACATGATGGATGATAAAAAATGTGCTTCATTTACAATAGAACATGTCAAATAACTATGTCAGACCAACATAACTGTAAGTGTCAAAAGACATGCCACAAACATTAAGAGTGAATCGAGTCCTTGGCAAGATTGCAATCAATTTTTATTGTTAACTGAATGAACTGTGCAAACACACTGAACAGTATGTCAGGAAACTGCCGCACAGCCCTTGGAGTGACATGTTCCATGATATAGTGCCATTTTGGATTACTTTCTATTATTTTCTGTCTTATTACCAATCGTTTCATTCTCTTCCTTCTCTCTTTTCATGATTATTGTTGGTCATCTGGTATACCACGCAAAAAAATTGATAGTGTTATATTCTACACATTTACACTCTCAATGCATGAGGGCAAAGAACTGATAATTGAGGTTCCCCAGAACTCACTGGTGTGGGTGTTCACAAGTGACTTTCCTTACCCCCCCTTATTCCCTGCTTTTACTGCGCCCTACAAGGAAGAGTTAGGGCACGGAGGATGCCATGCGAGAAACAATTTTTCGGAAGGGTGGTTAAGCATGTCTGATAATGCAGTAGGAAGAGCAAGGGTAAGTTTGTGTCTGCGATGTGAATGCGGGCAGTACTCAGTGTACGAAACACAGTGTCTGCACAAGTGAGAATGTAGATATTAATGCATAGAACTGTTAAACAAAGAGCAATTAACGCACATGAAACTATGTTGTTGTTTCTACTGAACTGCTAAGTACAGAGGTATAAGAATGTATGAATCACAAATTGTCGAATGTGTTCACGTGCTTAAGACTGTTCTGATCAATTCTTTCAATCACCGATCTATGCAAAATTACTGAATATGTAGGCATGGATCACCATGACGACGAACTCATTAAGGCAACCAAGTACAATCCTAGAATTGAATTATTGTATTAACCTCAATCATATTCAGCCTTAACTCACTGGTGCAGGGTATTTACTGGTGATTACACCTACAGTTGCTTCACTCATACGATCATTTAGCCAATCACAATATTTATCATTTGACCACTGGCAATTTTTTACGTAGGAATCAGCGGTGTCACATACCATTAATCAGTCACTAATCACTATCTTACATCATACTTGAAATGTTACATTATTACACCAGTACAATTATTCATATACATGCGAATCAAAATCGCATGTTCTTAAAAATATCCATGCTCCACAATGTGGTTTTGCAGTACCTTAGAAGGCATAAAGGAGGTCAACAAGGAAGAATGTGGACATGACCAGACAATTCCCAACTGGACAATTTCCACCCAAACAATTTCTCCCTGAAAAATTACCTCTTGGACAATGTCCCCCTGACAATTCTCACCCAAACAATTCCCAAACAAAAGAACCCCACCACGGGCAACTACTCCCCAACAGTTCCTTCAGGAAAAGGGTAAGGGTTAAGCAAAGAGTTAGGGCATTTGTCGGGGGGGAGAAAATTGTACGAGAAACGAATGTGACAACAATTTGTTACCCTCACAAAATTGACAAAACTGGTAAAGACCTGATACAATTTATACAATAAACTATTAAATGACAAATAATCTAGGTCCTTGAATAAGTTCACCTTGGTCCTCATAAAATGCTCTAATGAACCCTCACCCACTGGACTTGAAACAATACCAATGCACTAAACAGCAACAGGACCACTTACCCTACAATTGATTCACTTTGAAAGTGATACTAATAAACAATAATAATGAATACTATTTCATCTATCATGCAAGTAGAATTGATATAATTATCATGGTATAGCATGGATGCAGAACATCACACCTGACATTGGACACCATAGATCTAATAATTCAAGTAACTTTGTACCCTGAAATGTACCAGAGGCTCTCAACTATTTTTCTGAGAGGGTCAAGATGTAAATAAACATATTTGCCGACTAAAGCTTACGGGGTGTGGAACAGTTTCATTGTTCACATGATGCCATGAAGACTATCAAAAGCAGTTTTTCTTCTTTTCACAAGTGACTATACTGACCCCTTGCTTACTCATGCATTAAGTTTGACCACACTCAAAGTGCGATCGAAATCTTTTCTGAAACCGCGCCCCCTAGGTCAAGGCTTGAGCTCTTTTTGGCTTTTGCTCTGGTCGTTAACATAAGTATATGTATACAATATGAATACAAGAATTATAATACACGGTTACTGTTGTCTGTCTGACCAGCCATCTTGCAGCAAAGAAGATTGTTGTGTGCTGTCAAAAAAGTTATGACTGCAAACCATCGAAGCAAGGAAATGAGGTTACACTCCTCAAGTTCATTTGTAGCCCCTTTAGATGTCGCTGGCTAATTTCTCTTTGAAATTGTTCCATTTAATACTTCCAACAAAAGCAACCAAATATCACAGAATCCCCACAACTCACTGGTGGGTATTCACGAGTGACTATACTTACCCCTTGCCACACTACTGCATCATTTGACCTTTGCTCAAACTGACCTTGAAGTCAATTCTGACACCGCGCCCTCTAAGGGCTAGCTTGCCCTCATAGGACTGAGCAAGGTTCAAATATCACAGAATTGTGTCAATTAGGATAGTGCTAGTGAGCTTTAAAACACTGACGACGAGATAGACATGCAATTTATTGTGTTGACCTGAGTCCATAAAGAACATCAAATACTATGATGCTTTACATTGGTCCTTTTTCAATCAGTTATTCCACGATTCATAATTACATATCCAGTACCTACGTGTAAGTATATGACTAAGCTGCAATTTACTGTCAGTTTGCTACTTCAATTTTTTTCTTTTCTAACTTTTTCATGCATTGAACAACAGCCTGTATTCTTTTCCTGGACCCTGCTAACTTTTCAAGACCTGGATACACAGCAAAAAATTCCTGTGACTATCCAGATTTAACATGCATGATCCGGTAGGGCATCAACATCAACTCCAAAAAGCATTAACTTTCATGAAGTTTGGTATAATTTTACAATATATTCATGACCATTCCAATTGCATATATTTAAACTATGTTAGAAAAAACAATACTGTGTAAACTTAAGACCGTGGTAAATTCGTGTTATTTAACAACAAACAAAGGACTAGAAATAATGCCAGCAAATCGGTGCTGTTGCCTCTGTTCTTTTTCTTCATCAAATATTACTGCTCAACAAACAGTTAAAGCTGTATGTACTGAGAACAAACAACAACACAGCTGTACAAAGATCCACATTTGTCATCTAGGGAAAGTTGTCTTGTTTATATCGGTAGGTGGGTATTCAAAACCAGCAAAATACTGAAAACGTTATCACCAATAGATCGGTCAACTTAGATCACTGTTACACTACAACCCATACCGTAATTTAAAACAATTGTAGCTGTATGTTTGTATACAAACACTCACACAGACACAGAAGCACACATACCTAAAGAGTGCAAAATACTCGTCTTCTTTCAAGGCACAAAATTCCCATCTGCTCAAGATGAATCAATTTCAAGTATTAAGGAGGATTAAACACTACGGTAATGAAGGATGTCACACAAACTACACACTAGTCAGATACACCAACATCTGAAGTTTTGCCTGATACTTTTGATGTAGCATGATTACAACATAATTCCTTCAGTGACAGGTGGTTCTAGAGGTCAGACATGATACCCGCACAAATACAAACAATTGCAAGCTGTAAGTCAAACAAGTTACAAATTATGCTGAATAGTTTGGGTGGCCGTATAGAGTAAAAATGCCGGAATGAAAAAAGGAGGCCACAGGCATCATAGGCTAAAGCTTTCCAGGACAGCCTGGAGTGCCCCGTCACACAAGTGCCTGTCAACCACAGAAAAGCAAATGGAGGTGTTTTCACCAAGTCTTGCAGTTTTGGCTGTAAGTACACTTTCCTTTTATCCATAAATGTTTCCACTGTCACAAATGATTCTACTGAACCCTCTTTAGCGTGACGCAACCTTAAAGTGTCACTACTTCATTCAATTAATCAATTAAGGTTGAAGTAGAGGTCCATCTTTCCTTCTCAAAATCATTTCACTGGAAGAAATTTACACAAATTAGTCATAACAAGGGAATCCTGACCTCACATAACAGCATTTCCAACAGGTACTGTACACAGCAACGTCTGTACTGTAATTTGGTGAAGTTAACTTCACATGCGTCAGATACAAATACTGCTATGACTGATAGCATAACCTACACTAGAGTGGTCATTTATAAGGTGGTTATAGCGGTATCCCAAATCACAACAAAATCATCCTGACAAAGTATTGGGAATAAATTCTGTGATCGGAGCAAATGTTTGTGTTCTATGAACACATCTCATTCTTCTTTGGTCTTTACTTCTTTTTGCAAATCAATATGTAACACAAAGATTACAATATGCAGGGCAATCATCCTTCTTTTCACAATTCCATAGACAAAAACAAGGTATGCAAAACCATCTGCTTTTACATGTGATAAGAACAGATCCCGAACAACTTCCTGGTGTAGGTAGTCACCAGTGACTATACTTACCCCTTGCCTCAATAATGCATACTGTACATTTGACCAATGCTCAAATCGTCCTCGAAACAAATTCTAGCACCGTGCCCTATAAGACCTAGCCCACCCTCGTTTACTTTTTATCGAATGCCAAGACACACAACTTTTCAGTCCTCTGCTGTTTTTTTGCCTGGTGAAAAGGCGGCTGGCTCGAGGATGATTTGAGCGTGGGTCAAATGTATGCATTTGTGAGGCAAGAGGTAAGTATATGCCTTCGATGTGAATTATGGTATTTGCTTTTAGAGTAATATGGTACAAAAACATGTCCCTCAGCTATTTGCACTTATCTCTACCACATTGTCCCTACCTAGTGCATAATATGCACTCTGTGGAAAAAATATTAAAACTACGACAGGGTATGCTGATATAAAGACAAAAAGATTGTTAGGAAGAGAAAGCGTACACAACTTGAATTTGACTGCATTGCACTTGAGTATCGTGTATTTTCATTATATTACAGTCATGACTGATATGACCTACTCTAAGGATGAACAGTGTGCCTTATCAAGATGTTTTCCAGATATTATCATCACAACATCTGGACATATATTTTACATTAGAACATACAAGAATTTCATTCATCACTATGAAGGTAAGGAGAGGATGCACTGAAAATGATTTAAACTGGTGTTCTAAACAGGTTAAAATTTAACTAGCTATTGAACATTCATGGAACATTTCCACAAGTTGAGTAACCTGCACTCAGGCTTCTTTTACAGAGGGTGTCATACAAACATGGGTGCAGTGGGGGATATGGTCGACACATCATCACCAGACAGGCTGTTTTCGGAGGATATTAAAAACAAACCTGGTAGTCAATGATACAATCATCGAGAGCAATAAATAAATGTCAACAAATATTTAAACAATAACTGAAAGATATCGTCAGCTGAGACTTCTTTCACACCTCTTGGAATCTCTTCTCCAGCAATTCCATTCAGCAATCTTTCCATCTCATCTCCTACTCTCAATCCTTCACATGGTGCGTACGTGAATTATTAAAACAATTTTTAGTTCATTTCTATTAGTAGATTCACTCACGCTTTCGTTTGTCTGCCTATTTTCAATCATATGATGCCTATTTCATCATCATCGGGTCTGACTATGCTGCTTCATGCGACAGTCATGAGAAACTTAAAAACCACTTAACCAAAATAAAAAAAAAATGAAAAGGAAAAAAAAATGCATTTGATCACAGGAAGAAACAAATAAATAAAAAGTGGCCTCCAAATGTCACATTAACATTCAGTATCTCGAAGCAAAAGGACAGACGTACGCGTCAGTCAAGACGTGAGATTACTGCAGTGTTTGAATGAGCCACCTTTACACGTTGCAAGCTGACTTCCAAATTATACTGACCTTAGTAGTTGATGAGGAGTGTTAATATTAGAATTTTAACGGGAAAAGGGGTCGAAAATAACTAGCCGTACACGGAGAGGAATGCGTGGGTTGCTTTTCTCTTTTCTTTTGTGGAGCGTCTATCAGCTTTTGGAATACTTACAGTAGACTGAGATGAAAGGTAATTTTACGGTGTAAGTTACAGAGGCAGAGAGCTTTAATATATACATGTACCAGAGTCAAACTGAGACATATTATTAAGAACTGCAAGGGAATGGGATGTTTGAGCAAAATGGGAAAGGTGGGGAAAATCCAATACAAGTCAAAAAATGTACTTCAGTGGGTTTTCCAAATAAGGTTATAAGAGACACAAGAGTGAATGCTGTAAATTTTCTTTCATAAATAGGCATTCAATATATGACCAACAAGAGGTGAAAAAACAGATATATATATGCCAATTTGCATTTACCACTGCAAATGCTAAATCTAAAGAAAGGAACTCTGTACAATCTCCAATAATACGTCAAGGTATTTTTGGGGCCCACATTTCTTCTGTCACTGGTCATGCCAAGAATCTTGCATGTGCACCATCCAACTAGCAGGACTTTACAATATGGAGGCAACTTTCAGGATGTCTCTGGCAGTTCTATAAAAACCCATTTAGTGATGTAATAGAGTTTGGCAGTGGAAAACACCACTGGTTCCTCATCCTAATGTTACATTTACATTGCTACCTCCGATCATCGATCACACAGAGCAACTCTTCGAATCTATTCACATTAAACACATTGAACGAGTTATATCTTTTCTTCTTTCTTTTTGTGACCACCATTAAAAAATAAAAATCCTTATCTCCTCCCTTGCTCCTCCTAACTGATGTAAACAATCCATCCTCTCCTACACTATGGCTCTTCACCTACACAGAGTTTAAAGTGGCTTTTTGGAATTAATTGCTCAAATTTTATCTATTTTATCTATTTTAATCTCACAAACCCAATGTGATTTGACCTCACATTTACGTCACATAAAATAACGGAGACAATTCTTCCCAGCAGAACAGTAACATTAGTAACATGATAATTTCATAAGATTTACATTTAATCATCCATCATACTTTTTTTCGTAACCATTACTTTTCAGCAGATTTACTGTACCAAAATCCCAAAAAGGAGCAAATATTTCTAGCTCAGGTATGATTTGATGGGAAATTGCATGTGGCAATCGTCATACTGTAGCGATAGCACAATTGCCATATATTCATATCACAATTTGAACGGAAAAAACAAATGTCAAAATATCCATTGCACAGTGAAATGTTGCTTTAAAGCATTGAAGTTTGCAGGTATTTGAATAATAAGTATACTAACAAGAAGAAAGTTAAAAATGAGTGGGTTGATTATGGCCAAGATGACCATGATTTTCAAAATATTCTGATCTGTGGGAGGGAAACTCATTTACTTGTGGAACAGATGCAATTTACAAATGCCAAGACTATTTACCACAGTTTATGTAACTTGAGAAAGTGAAGGAAAAACAAGTTAAAAGCAAATGCTACAGAAATCATATGATTTATGAAAGCCAAAGGGGGGGAGGGAGAAGAAGAGTCTGTTCTGTATGACGTAAATACCAGCTGAATTCAAATCAAGAAAAAATGCAAGCCAGGCACTTGGAACAAGTTCAGTACCCTAAAACAATAAACAGTCTACAGTTATTTTTCAAGCCATTTTCTTCAGAATAAAAGAACAGCAGTATATTTCTGATGCTGAACATCCACTAGGAAACTACCTTTAAAGTTACAATTTTTTGTCAAACAATTCTTCCTTTTCTTTATTCCAGTAGCATCCTTCACACAAATTTCCCATACCATCAGTAAATATTCTAACTACCCAAGCACTCTTAGTGCATACAGGTAAACAGAATTATGCATATCGCTGAGCTGGTAAAACAAATGATGGAACTCTTTTCTTTTCCATCTTACCTTTTCAGAGTGTATCACATGATTATAACTTTCTCATCATTCTCTTCAAGTTGTTCAAACATATCTGATGTGTTTGCTATCGGCATAGTTGAGTCTTCAACCCTCACCACATTATATCATGTTTATGTTGTACCATTAACTTTCTACCTCTGTCACACTAACAGGGCCATATTAATCAGTAAAGAAAAATGCTTCTTTAATTTCCCATTAATCAAAAACTAATTACTCACTGCAAATTCAATCTACAGACACCCAGCACGTTTCCAACGAATTGATTGCATTTGTTGATTCTGAAGATTCTTTTCGGATTGCTTCAAAATGGTGAATCAATTGTTTGGTTTTGGGTATAATAACCATGATGATTGCCACAGCACTGCTAGCAGGGGATCCGTAAACATTTGTTCATACATCGTCGTGGTAAGAATCCTCAACTCTTATTGGGCGATTTCAGTCAGGTGACCGTTCATTACACGATAGGTAATGCACCGTCAATTTTGGAATCAGATCTAAGAAAACAAATTTTCTTTTACATCTCTTTTATCCAAATCTTGTTTGGTATGGATGAACGAGGT
>VJOZ01045842.1:0-11620 GCA_009801055.1 Stichopus horrens | reverse complement strand
CCCCCCCCCCCCTCCATCTTTCCCAGTGAAATTAACTCCTGCATGAAATAGCGATCACCCCCTCCCCCCCTTACAAATTCCGGTCCCGGTAAGAAATTTTCGAAGTGGCACCATTTTATATTATTCAGCATCTCAATTATCAAACATTTCGAGAGAAGAGTCTGACATATATCCCTCGCAATTTCTCAATACATCTCTTCATCTTCTTCTAACCAGCCCGCCTCCCAAACCACTAAAGCCTTCTGACTACAATCTACCCTTGACCTGCAAAGTCATCCCCAAGAAAGACTTGGAAGATGTCTGTAACGGGAAGAAGGAGCCGACAATTCTAGGAAGAGGATGCTTCGGAGAGGTGAGACTGATGAAGGAACTCTGGTCTGGAAGATTATGTGCGGTGAAAGTTCATCACAAAGATCGAGATGACAAAAGTATTATCAAGGTTTGTGAAGTTTTGTTTTATTATCAGTTTTGTTTTATTATCAGTGGTGTGGACAGTGGGCGCGATCTTGGGGTATTCGAGAAAAGGATGGAAAGGGGAGGATGGAGGATGGAAAATATTAAAAGAAGGACCATTTACAGAATTTACATATACCAACGCCAGGAGGGTACGAAGTGTACCCAGAGGTCAAATTTAACAACTTGGGGTGTACTTTATTTTGTTTTTTAATTTTCAAACTTATTTTTGTAATTTTGTGTTATCTAAGGTCAGTAATATCTCCCCTGGGACTGAGTAATATTTTTTTAATTAAAAAGAAAAAAAAAGGGATACAACTTCCCTTTCACTGCTTCTTCTTCCTCATTTTACGGATTAATATATTCCATCACGTAAAGAAAAAGAAAACTGTTTAACCATGTATTTCTACAAATCGATGTGATTATAAGACCATGTCTCGAATAAATAGTAAATTCGATTACTTTGCCACCAAAAAGAAAAAAGAACAATTTCATTGAAATTTGATTTAACTTTTACGACAGGATTTGCAGGGAGAGGTTTCCACGTTGACGGCATTGGAAAAACTCGATTGCGTGCCTAAACTGTTCGGTATTTCAAGAATCGGGAAGAACATCGACATTCCTGTCCTCGTCCAAGAGTTCTTCGGCGATCCGACGACGTTTAAATGTACCACTCTCCTTGACGTCATCAACTCCAAAGGGCTGAACGGCCCGTCATCGTTCAGCGTAGCTATCCAGTTATGTCGCGCCATGAGAGACATCCACTTCGTAGGAATTTTGCATTGCGACGTAAAGGTGGACAACATCCTGTTTATGAAAGGTTCATCCGGGGAAGATGGCGACGTTCGTATCAAAATCATCGACTTTGGGAAAGCCGTCGGTAGAGACGACAAACCGAAATACGAATACTTCCCCAGGGATAAACACGCAGATATTCTAAAAGAATGCGGGCAGATTGCTCCCGAGGTGGTGCGAGGATTGAGGCCGTATAGTTTATACACAGAAGTCTATGCAGTAGGATTGGTGTTAACAGGGATCGACGTGTCTCCTGGAAAATTTTTGACCAAACTCGGAAAGAAATGTTTAGTGGAAGATTGGAATCAAAGACCAACCATCCACGAAATGATACATGATATAGATTCTTATATTAAGGGAAAACAGGCCAGTTATTCAAGATGGGCCAAAGTAGGTTAGAGATGTTATGATATATTTGTTAATTTATTTATTGTTTGTTATATATGCAAATGAAACAGCGCCCGGCCAGCTTTAGAATTGATATAAGACTCATTGGATATTAAATAATTGAATGATATTGAAAAGCAATGAAAAAAAAATACAGTACTATTTAATTATGAGAAACTGTATATACAAATATTTGAAAATGAGAGTATCGAAAAATATATGAAATAAATAGGAAAATTCTTAATTCTTGTGTGTCTTTTAGTTCGTTTCCCCTGTTTTTGCCTGAATATGCCCGTAATGCCTTGGGCACTCGTGAGATCTGTTCATTTGATAAACTTGAGGGTTTATTCAGAGGAGATCGACCAGGTTTTATACATCCAATTATTCTAGGGAGACAGGATCTATGACTGGTTTTCCCAAGGAGCTTGACCCATGTCGCTGTGAGACGAAGGCAGAGTAGATTATTCCTCTTTGTAAGGCACGTCTTTGGCCAGGTCAATATTCCCATTGGTGGAGGTCGGAGATCGGCTCGTAGGACGAATTTTATGTGTGTTCTGCACTACTGTCATCTGTATGCTGGGACAAAGTTTACTGTCCTACCTCATTAGGGATTGGAACAGTCTCTACCTATCAGTTTTGTTAGTGATGCTGCTCTCCACAAGGACGCCGCTATCTTAACAGCTTGAGCTTTTTTGTCCTCATATTGGACGCATGCATTGAGAATTAATGATGTCCTTGTCGATGTGTCACCTTAACGAAGAAGAATAAAAAGAATTACGTTACGAATCTAGTACTTAGGGCATTAAATGACAGTAAAACAAACACCATTGTTTGGGTTTGTGTTCAAAGGTATTTTCTTATTACCTGCTTTCAAAATAATAGGTTGTAACTATTTTTGGTTAGTTTACTTTTCTATCATTGTGTATGCCTTTCTACAGCTTAGATAAGTCTAACAAAGCAAAAAATTGACACAAAATATGAGGGAGAGATGGATAGACGAATATATTAATAGATTGATACGTGGATATGTGGATGCATGCATACACAGGGAGATAGATAGATAGATAGATAGATAGATAGATAGATAGATAGATAGCTAAATGGATGGATAGATTGATAAATGGATCGATGAATGGATGATTGGGTGGATGGGTTGATAGATGATGGATAGATAGACAGATGGATGAAAGGATAGATGTAGAGATGGAAAGATGGACAGATAGACAGATTTACAGATAGAGAGGTACATTACAATACAGTTGGAGCTTATCTTTCGGAAAGAAGCAATGAGTTGTTTATAGTTTTGTTTGAGACACTTACATGTAGTCTGTTTTCATCACACCAATTGATGAAGGTGGATATGTCTCTTGCCTGCAACGTGGCTGGTTATTATTCTGACCAATAATACAAATGATACACGTTTCTGTAGAGATTTGACAATATGTGTGCTTGACGGTGTGCTTTGGCAGTTGGAAATATGCCTAGTGACTAGAAAAGATGACATCACACAACGACGAGGATAATTATCATTTTAAAATAATCTCCTGCTAACAGTTACACTATGGACCCTGAGTTTTTTAAGTTTAACAGATGTTTGTACGTGATATTAACGAAAATTAAAGTGACATCCTCCACCAAACCTCCTGTCTCTACTCCGTGGTTAGATCTGTATGCAAATTGTAGAGAACCTTGGTGACTTGGTTGATGTCAACGGTAATGCTGTTTACGGCATCTGACGATTTAGTTTGCTTTTCAGCTATGTTTTGACTCACAGTGTCATGGGTCGTTTTAATGTTCGCTGATGGTAGTATTACAAGAAGTTGAGATGAAGTTCCCGTGAGAAGTAGTGTTGTGTATGGAGAAAGCTACGCTCTGTCGTACTCGGGTTCAGTTTTCGGTGTTTACCACAGTTTTTCTTTATTCGTTTTGTCAGTTAGTGTAGGCAATAGAGCACATTAAAAATATACAACTTAGACACTGTTTCGTGGAAAGATTCCATAATGCTGTATTATTGGTGAATCCATGGGTAACAACAATTTGCATACGACGACATGTACAATTTATGTCATTCCGATAAGTCAAAAGTCATCACCTATTCCGTGATCCTAAGCTGTTAGGTGTCAGAGCCATGCGACTCCCCGCACTCTTGGCGAACCGTATTATGTAGGGTTGTGTCACCGTTAACACACTGTCTACTTTCCTAGTTTTCTCGTGAACGTCATGTAGCTGTTTCTATTTAATTTTCTAATAATCGATTTACCTTAATTCATCAAATATCTGTGTGCTAGTCGAATTAACAAAATAAAAAGAACTCTGATCTTAAATCTCAATCGAACATCACTCTCTGGATATTGTCTGTTCTGACTTATCTTTTTCCGGTCACTGGAACTTTCCTGTGTTGTTACCGTTTAAAAATCCGTGGCTGGGTAAGTCAAACCACGACTGTAATCACCCCTAACAACGTCGTATTTGGCGGTAGAATGAGCAAATAGTTGCACGAGGTTGTACAGTCTGTTATAAACATAATATGCACATGCTTGTAAGTTGTATAATATATAACAAAGGGACAGCGTATTTCTTTAAGTTGGCTTTTGATTGGTAGCAATGGTATCAATTTTTCTACGATGAAGTCCTCTGGCATTTGGTAGGTTCTTTCGAAATGTCACATCCTTCGACTCTTGGTCTTCTTCTGTGTATAAGCTTCTTTTACCCTAACGATTGACCCGTCATGTTGAATCATTTTGACTCGACCACTTTGTAAACAAACCTTAATACGTTTGTATTCGTGATCTATGGTTGAGAACAAACTGACAGGATCTTTCTCTGTAACCACCTGTTTCTGGTTGTAGTTGCTATGATTGTTGCGTATAAAGAACGATCTATTTATCATTTTTGCATGTATTTAATACACAGTTCTGCTTTGATAAATGTATTACATCGTTTGTTCTGGGTTGCCATCGTTTGTAATTCTCTCACGTTCTTTTTTTTTTTTTGTTCTAAGAAGTACACTAAATAATATCAGAGCTTTCCATAACATCCATGAGTTCCAAACTGAGATGATATCGGGCGTTTATTCTTTCTCTATGTCATTATAACCTTCATATCATTCTAGCATTATCCTTACACCATACATTACTGTTTCATTATTGCTTTCTCATTGCACTGTTTGTTAAATACGTTCGTATACCCAGTACATGTCAGTAGTAACATAACTAGTAAAACCGTTTTTTACAACACAAATCTCTTTGAGAGGAATTTCTTCTCTAGTGGCAAAGGGTGAATGTACATGATTCTTAGGTTGTTCTTTATGTTGACAATCTAGAATCCATGCTACCTTCTAGTTAAAATTGTACGTGTTTTCTGTCCATTTCCAACCAACCAACATCATTGATGAAAAGACATGTGTATGGTGCCGCTGAATTATACACCCTCGTTTCATTTAAAGATCCAAATAGGCCTACACCTCATATTTCTCTGAGTATCAAAGATAATATCAGAAGGATAAAGAGATCCATTTACAACATCAATGGCACTGGCAAGTGTCAAGTAAACACGTGACCTAATACTTAAAAAGGATCGCAAATGTGGTGACAAAGACAAATGTGATAAGTCTGCAAAATTGTCATGCACCACAAAGTTATGAGTAAAGACAATGTAGGACATACACACATTATTATCAAGTATCAATAGCTTGTCACCAAAACGTACAATGAGAAAGGTGTCATGTTTCAGCAACATGAAGAACAATAAACGCCAATGATCTATCCCGTGGAAACGTTTGGCGTCACATGACCAAGTCTTCATGTACTGCAGTATAAGTAGTCGAACATCTAAACACGAAGATAGCATGAAATTGGAGATGAAACAGCGTTCGAGAAAGTAAAATGTAATTTTCCTCGGAGGACAAGTAACTAGCAAACACTCTGTGTTTCACCTAAGAGAAATGCAAGACATCAAAATCGCGAAATATTTTTTACCGGGGCTGAAAGTTTCCACATCTGCTAACATTATCCGGGATGTAGTCTTTCACGTCTTCATCTGATCCAACGTGCAGCACCATTTGCATTCCAAGCTGTTAAATGAGACAAGGAGAACCAAATAAATACACTATTATTTTTAATGTGTGCTACTACTGTCAATTGAAGTAAGCCACTTTTACAGACTGCTTGTTTTCCATTTGGGAGCATTCTATTCATTCCATTTATATACCTTAGCAACTTTGCGAGCCCACAAACCTGTAAAGAGCTTTACGGGAATTGCCTCGTAATGTATTTTGTACACGAAGGTATGTCCTTCCGATACTAAAATAGATATTTATTGATGCTTTTTATCTTTAGAGTTGTCTCTTTTATGCCCGTGTTTGTTGAGCCTTGCCTTTTAATAAACGACAAACAGTAATCAACAAAACATACTTAAACAATAATTCTAAATACCCTTAAGAACACCATTAGTTGATATTACGTGTAAAT
Organism: Stichopus horrens; assembly: GCA_009801055.1. Classification (NCBI taxonomy): domain Eukaryota; kingdom Metazoa; phylum Echinodermata; class Holothuroidea; order Aspidochirotida; family Stichopodidae; genus Stichopus; species Stichopus horrens. Next base: position 5,516 of record VJOZ01045842.1, on the reverse strand, counting down.
ACCTGTGTCTTCCTTTTTTTGTTACTATCTGTTTTGTACTGACCAACTGAAAGCAATGCCTAATTGATAGCTTTGCTTGTTTCTTGTAGCAGTCTTACGACAGGAAGACTAACTGTGCATCCAACAGTATGTTTTACTAAAATAGCACATATTTTCTTTAAATTGCAGAAACCGTCATATGCATTAATGCCGATTTGGTAACAAAATATACTGTCATATGTATAAATGTCGATGAGGTAACGAAGTATGTTCAGCTGTTTTTCCGTTTGAGTGTTTTTGCTAACCATGCTCGTCAATCAAGTTGCTAAAGAGAAAGTTTGATCAAACTTAGACTAATGAAGCGAATGAGTTGTAACAACAGGCATTTACCCCTTCGCCAATATACTTGCCCAGGCTTCATTATCTTACACAATAGTGAGCGCGGTGCATTCCTGAATGATAGTCTTTGCACTTTTTTTGCGATGCAAAACAGCGCCTATAGGAAATATCTTCATCACAAAGTGAATTCAACACAGCAAAACCACGACACCAGAATGCATTGGAAATACTGTCAATTAGACCTAAAGAATGATTCAACCGACCACAAACCTAAGAGAAAACAACATAGGAACATAATATGGCACAACCCACCAACCAATAAGATCATGAAGGAAAAATCGGTCAGAAGTTCTTACATCTAATCGATAAATGTTTCATACAAGGATCACCAAATCTACAAAATATGCAGTAGACATACAATGAAAATGTCCCAGAGTTGCATGCCTAACGTGAAAATCATCATCTTTCATCGAAAAACTGCCAATGATCCCATGAAAAAGAGATGAGGATATATATATATATCAACACATCAAGTATGTCTCATGTGTTTGTAGATTGGTGCTGTAATACTGTAATGTGGGTTTAAAAGTAATTAATGTCCCTGATCTCGTTGATATTTATATTTCATTTTGTTTTTGTTCGTCTGGGAATGGCCTTAACTCCGGGACAATTTATTCTAATAAAGTGCTAGGCCTTAATATCTGTACATATATTTTTTGTGATCATTTTGAGTTACTCTTATTATTTGCATGAAATGTTATCATGGCACTTGTTACATTTACTGTGCATCTCACTTAATGATGGAACAAAGTCGTCTTACCGACGCATGATAATCTAAATGGCAATGGATTAACCACCAACCAGGATTGTCGGCCACAAACTGCACTATCATGTAAGAGTTATGAGAAATGCAGACTGAATCTTTGTAGAGGGCTATCCTGGAGTCAGTTCTTCGGAAAGGTGTGTCTTTGGATAGATCAAGCTGATATAGTTCTTCATGCGTAATCCCATCAATCATTCGGCCCATACCTACTACACGAAAACGAAATCCGTGCAAATGCATCGGGTGGCAAGCTGCATCAGTTTGGTCGTTATCGTTGATATTATAAAAGAATAATTCCACATTCTGACGAAAAAAATAATATGAGGTCATCCCAGTATCATTCAACAAAGCAAAATTTGATGTTCTCTTTTTTTTTCATACATAAATTTGGATTAGAAATTTAATAAGACTTTAATTTCGTTCTCTGATAACCTTTAGTTTTGTTTGTCAGTACCATATCTTTTCTTTACCGAGTAGGTAAAAGGATAATATTTTAACCGGACCAAGTAAATATAAGTATTAAATGCCATGTGAATTAAGTAAGTAAATATAATTAGTAAATGACATGTGAATTTTATGAAGTTAAAAAATGCAAACAAGCACTTCAGAAAATGTAATCGTTGCAACTAATTGAAATTCCCACTAAACCTTAAAATAAATGGATCAGAAACTACATTTAAAGGAATTATTACCTCCCACAGATCAATATGAAGTACGTGGGTGCAAGAACATTGACTTTTTCTGCATGATTTCCAATGGAGGGTATCTGTAGCGTCGCAAAAAAGTGACTGGTTGACTTCGTTGTGTTGGGTTAAGAGGGGAACTGAAGGAAACTGGTAACTGATGTAATTGATTTGGGGTAGAGGGTGTGTGATCAACTGATCAGAATTCTCTACTTTATTTACGCCAAGAGATAAGTAGTATGTACGCAACGGTTCCCCGATAGCTTCTTCAAATTGCTCTGCAACGAGAAAGGTGAAACAAAACGAAATACAATTTAAACAATCGTTAGATTTAGTGCAACAGTATTCGTAATGCAAAGACATTGAAAAAATAATTACGATCGTGAATGACTTCACGACAGAGATATATTTTTATGCTTATGAAAAAGGTTTATATCTATTAAAATGGAAGTTATGCAACAGATTATTATTTATGATTTTTTTCTATATTATATCAAAAATAAATACTGGCATCTACTGCTCCCATTTTAGGTTTAAAGTTCTGAAGTTTCAAATCTAAAATGCAACACTTCATGTGCATTTGAAATACAAATAAAATGGTACAATTCAAGAGACTCAATCGTAGGGATTTCTGTTTGCTGGTGTCTACCTTCTGTCAACTCAATGAATAGCATAGTCATGTTGCCAGATCTTTTTGAAGACCTAATTTCATCCAAAATTACGATTCAAATAAATTTATACCCATACCGGAATTTCACCCCTTTCTGTGAAGGACACACAAAAATTTGGAAGAAGAACAAAAGCTCACTCCTTACCATGAGATTCGTATTCTGTCTGTCACATTTCGAGACGAAAAACAGTGTAATGTATAGAGAACTACCGCTGCATTATATTTTGCTGAGTTTCCTTGTTGTTTTTGCCCAATGATTATCTCAAAAGGTTCTCTCGAGGTTAATCTTCACTGATCGACATGATGTTATATAATTGCCTGTTTCTCAAACTGGGCAATATGACCAAGAAAGTTACCCACATTTCTTACATGATTTTTCATCCTTTTGGTCTGCTTTATGAACATAAAGATTGTATCATTAACCTTGCGTAAGGAACAGTCTGGCTTATTTTGCAGACAAATCATGATAATTCATGTTACAGTCACAGTTGTAAATATATTAATTAACGACTTCTGGGAATGTTAAATTAACTTCAAATCGACCAACTTATGTTGATGAAATGACTAGTAAACTGCTTATACTACCATATTTATGAACATGGTGTTTCAGTAATTACCTAACTGTAAACAATATTGGGAAAACCAAGTCCTTAAGAAACCTTGAAAACTCGCTCTTTATATTAACATGTTTGAAAAAAATATTACCGAATACTGGAGGGAAAATTAACGAATTTCCGCTTGTGTATGAACACACAATATTCAATGAACCATTTTGTCTTGAGATGTGACACCGATTATGCCATTTATCGAGATAGTATCATGTTATAGCCTGAGTTGTAATCTCAAAACCAAAATGAATCAATAGTTAATCTATAATCAATTATCACCTTTTAATCTTTAGCTATCTGTCTGAATGATGAGGACTCACTTGAATTACTTGATAGCAAGCCATCTGTATACTCTGTGAAGTGGAGACTAACGGTTACTTACTCACTGTTGTCAGACTAGTGAGCGTTCTGGTGTTAGCGTATATTCCATCCTTGTTTAGGTTCACTGGTACGTTTAAAACATTTCCGGGTTTCTTGTAGGTAGAATTCGGTTCTGAATTTCCTTCTCCAACGTACCTCACGATAGCCCGTGCTTGCAAACGACCGACACAATTGTTACCAACTCTGTCAGAGGTCATATAAACACAGTCACCAAATGATACAGAGAGGGCGAGTAGAAGACATCTGAGTGACCTGTTGAATCTTACGTTTTGAATAATTTAAATAGCTACTGATACTTTATGTGGTTTTAAACAATAGGTATCCCAGATGCAACATAAAATCACATCTGACAAGTATATGACATTGTTTTACAACGTGTGCCTTTTCCCTTCAAGTGTGTTTGAAACTAGAGTTACCCAAACAAAGTTTCTGTCATGTAATTTACATCTATCGGTAGCTACCGCACAAGTATGGAATTGCACTACTGGAAACTGTATTTGTTTGGTAGTTGATTAGAAGCAATATCGAAACTCAATACAGCACTTTGTCAAACTGATCCTATCTACATAATCCATGAAGAATAAAACAACAAGATCAAGGGAATCGACGCTATTTATTCACTTCCCAATTGAAGAGGAACAAGTAACATCGGTTTAAGAATGTCAAAGATTTGCGATGCACTGCAAATCATGTAACTTGTGCATTAGAACTCACCCCGTCACTCTCAGCCAGTAATTCCCTGGTGTCCGATTTGCATGAAGAATGAAGTCAAGCCTCTCTCCTGAATTGAGGACGAATGCATCCATTGGGGTCGGATCGATTGCACTTCCGTCAAGAAAAACGGCTAGAAGTGGATGCCCGTCGATGGACACTTCCATCTGACAACCTGTTAAGGCGTTACTTATGACACGAATCCGGTACTTCATATTCTCAGTCACGTTAAGAATAACTCTTGGAACATACCCCGTTGTTGAACCATCCGTAATTGGGGGCCCTTCGTCTTTTCCATTGATAAGTATGAAATCAGCCCAATTTTTTCCATGATTATAAAGATAGTTGGAAAAATTAAGGATGTGCATATTATTCAACCAGTCTTGAAGAAATAATATATGGGAATCTGTGTCATCTATATCGTAGAGTTCCTTATGGACATCATTCTGAGGAACGACAAGGAGCAAACAGGACGTTATTTGAATATGCGGTAAATGTATGATTGAATAAAGATAAACAAGTAAAAGCAAGAAAAGCAAGAAAAACAAACTGTTCATAACTGATATAAAATTATAAGTGTCACAAAGTTGCCCAAATTAAAGTCATTACCAAAACTCTGAGGACTGTTTCCATGAAGGGACTGTGAAGCATTTGTGTCTTTATAACTCCCATAAGGATTACGAATCTTTCTTGAGACACAAACTGTGTCTACTCTGAGGATCTTTCTCAGAGATCGTGGATGGAGCACCAAGGAAAGAAAAAAAACTTGCCTCAAATTAGTGCCTCTAATATAAATGGGAAGATACTGTTGCCTCTGCTTCTAAACTCCATGAACATCCCCTTTTTGTAGTATACCGTATATTTTCCAAATGAACGGATCCCAGTTTTATTGTTTGTGTTACCGGCTCAAAGAATGGCATGTTTTACCCACAAAGCACACTATATTAAGAAATAAACTTTTTTTTTTTATATATGGACAACATAACAAAGATGTTTGTTGTATACTATCCCAAAATCTAGAGAGTATGTCTGAAATTGTATGAAAAGAGAATGACCTTTTCGACATTATGCATCGGAATGTAACCTACACCCACAGGGATACCTGTATTATATCACAAATTTAATTGTTACTTGAAGTGACTCATCTACTCATTCTCCGCCATAGAAATGATCTCAACTTTACATGAAAGCTACGGAGCAAATACAAACAGACGGCATATTATTGTAAGAGAAAAGACATACATTTTATTCATGAAATGTGCATTTAGTTATACTCAACCTTTGTTTTAAGGCTATGTAAGGACAGTAGCCGTCTTTTCAAG
>VJOZ01045835.1:0-18241 GCA_009801055.1 Stichopus horrens | reverse complement strand
TTCCCATGCTGTTTGTGCATTGCAAAATGCTAAGTAAATAAGAGTTTAGTGATAGTTGATGATACATACAGCAGACATAGGCTACATATCAAACTGTTCAGCCACACCACCTCATACCTTGAAGAGGCAATAGTATTGAATATTCTTATTTGATTAGATCAATATGAATGTTACAGACTTTCAGAGTTCTTCATCATTTTTGGAGGAATTTGACTTGTTTCTGGAAATTGTCCACATGGTTTTGAGATGATCTTGATCATATTTGTTAATCATAACTTATTGTACAATACCGATGGGGAATGGTAGTGAAATAAATTGTGAAAATAAACCCTGATTTCTCCTTCTCGTACAGGGAGTTAAAAGAAGAAAATATAACTTGTCTATTGATGGCTTCAGTAATTACAAATAAAGGAAACAATGAAAATTGACCTTATCTAGTAAATCATACATTTTCTTCTTCCTCATCTTCAATGCAGCAATTATTCCAAAAAGTCTTAGGCCTCGTTTACTCGAACTTCAACTGTTTAACAATTATGTCCAGGCCTAGCCTTAGTGTTACTGTTTTGTACAGTCAGTAGTAGGCATAGCCTCCATGTAGAGTCATGAAATACAACTGAAATCTTTTGAATTGTACATATTTATTACTACTGGAAGTAGTTTTTTTTATTTTGATGACAATTGTAACCATGGTAATCATGTATGAGTGTGTGTATATGTATGTGCGTGTACGTGTGTGTGTATGTACATTTGTGATGCCCTACCTTGTGAACATGATATCTCAAGAAGGGAAGCTTGGGCAGATGCCATATTTGGTATGTAGGTGTACCACATTAAGTAGAAGAACCATAGTGTTTTTGGTGGAGATCAAAGGTCATTTAAGGTCAACAGGGGTTAGATTGTGAAAACCTTGTTAGCACGATATCTCACAGAGGGAAGCTTGGACAGATCTCATATTTAGTATGTAGGTGTACCACATTGAGTAGAAGAACCCTGTTCTGTTCCTCATCGAAACCACAATGCATTTCTGTATTCTGGTTTTCTGTGGTCTTTATTGTGTTCTGCTGTCAAGAACCTTTTGTGCCTTATGGGATGCTGATATAATATGTTCACAATGGTTGCGAAGTTAGAAACCAACAGGTGTATTCAGGAAAAAAATTCTATGCCAAAGATCATCTAAGGTTTTATAAGTATATTGCCCTTTTATTTGAAAGAAAAAAAACAAGCAAAAAAAATCTTTTTCCCTAATTAGGTGAAGATATAATTGGGTACAGATGTCATTGCAAGCAAGTGCTTGGTTTTCAAAAATTTTACTTCCAAAGTTATTTGGGAATTAACAGAGATCACGTGTGGTTTTATTCCTGTCCTAAAACACAACTGTTTGATGATAAAAACATGAAAAAGTATGCAAGGTGTTTATTATATTTTTGGTGGGTACTTATATGACAACTATAGTTAGCAATAATGTGTCAATCACTCATTCAGCAGTCCTCATAATTATTCAAGTGAGACTGAAGGAAAGATCCTATGATCAAATCTGTGTCAGGATTACATGCATGTACTGTCTTTGCAACAGTGGATAGTGAACGTGGACAGACTGATCACTACTGTAGTAGAGTATGTGAAAAACCATCATTTGTGGATACACTCGCATGTACACTAGATTTGTTCAATCTCCTGGGAATTGTGTCCTTAGTAGTATCTTGAAGGATGCACAAGTTACAGTGATGTTAGTGAATACTTCCATCTGAAGGCCGGATAAATTGTTGGTTTGTAGTGGAGAATATCTGTGAATGTATCTGTGATGCTTGCTAAGTGTGTATTATACCGGCAGAACATTGCCAGCAAAGTGCAAAGAATGACATTAAGAATAGATGAATAAGCCTTACAAATAATTTTGGATATTTTCAGTTTTATCTTGTAAGGTTCATGTCATCGTCAATTGTTTTTTTCCTTTGTAGGGTCATCACCAAGACAAAATTTTTCATTAAAGTACAAAAGGCTTCTTCTAGTGGAGGAGTGGAGGAGTATGAAGGAATGTGCTAGCTTTCAATTCATCCATGTGTTCATTTTGTGACTTCAGGCTTTCCACTTTGCCAGACGTCTTATTTTTTCTGTCTTGTACCTGTTTATTTTGTTTTTGTGACATGAAACTGCAAATTAAATATTCTGTGCTGTATGTCATCTGATCTGTGGATGTGTCATGCATATGACTGCGGTTTTATTGTGGTAATAAATGTGTAGCAGAAGGACACATTTTTGTACCCTCATATTTTTTACCCTATGGTTTCTCGCTACATTAAAGTACAGCAAGATCATACTAACATACAAGATCATACCTTTTGAATATACTCCCCATGGAGATAAATGTAAGCTTCACTATAACCTACTTTGAGACTGCAGTTCCACTAAGCTGTGCTTTTTTCAATAGAACAAATCTTATGGTTCATCTCACTTGCTTAAAGTAGTGTTTAAGAGGAGATGTATGCCTCCTCCTTTGTTCAATTGTTTCACCATTTAAGTGAGTAAAACTTATTGACTCCCATAAAAAAAGGAAACTATAACAATGTACAGCAATTTGATAATTTTTTCGAGATGTTGAATTAGGTTAAGGTGGTATCTTGACAATGTGCACAATTTTGTGAAGATTATGAGTTACTTGTAATGCGGTATCTCAAAAATTTGGCAAATTTTTCCAAGATGTCAAGTTAGTGTATGTCAGTATCTCAACACGGCATTGTCAAGATAACAAATAATTTGTAACACAGCATCTCAACAATTCGTCAAATTGGCAAACTCTTGTCAAGTTAACTTGTTATTTCTGACATGGTGTCTTGATAATGTGACAAATTTCCCAAAGATGTTGAGTTAGCAAAAGCTGATATCATAACAATTTACAAATTTTGCTGGCAAGATAGCACATTACTCTAACAATGCAATTTGACATCTCATTTGTCTGCTTCTCTGCCATAGCCAGCAGAACTATTATCATCAGTCCTCAATGCTTTTGATGTCGCATCGCAAAGAAAAGCCCATTCAGTTACATGCAGTTGTTTAGTGATTAGTCCAATTATTCAAAGGTAAGTATCCTCACAGGCTGAACAGTCAGTTCTTCACCTATTAAGTGTTCAACCTCAGCATAGTGCTGCTTAGTACGTATGAAGTATCGCTTCATGCAAGTGTCTGGCAGAACGTACTTTCAGGAGTTTAAAATTAACAGAATATCGAAGAGATATGTCAGTGCTATATTCACCATTCTCATTATAGTGTAGATCAATGCATTAAAAGGTTAACTGAAGTAAAGCATGCGGTTGTGATGCAGTACTTGCAAGGGTGGTGGGGGGGGTAAATTTGACTTTACTGAGTTCATCAGGTGAGTTGATGTATTTAATGTCTACTGATACACCACAACAGTAATTGTTACTATCTTTTATCACACTTTTCTAATACATATATGTGATGATGAAACTTTACTTAGACATATGACAATGTTTGCCATTTAAGAACAGTGTCACCTGTCTAGCTATATGATTTGAACAATTTCAAATTTAGTTTGATCAGTGTTGCATTCCTGTTCATGGTTTGGCATCAGATTTAATGAACTGCTTAATTCCTAACATGAAGATTTAGGCCTAAGTATGTTGATCCTATCAATATGGATAAGCACAAAACATTCTGTTCATTAACATAGAAAGTATGGCATTAATTTCACCTCGCTGGTTACAGAGAAAACACAGTCAGTGTCTTCCGTAATTCTGTTTTTGAACCTATCAGGTTCATCATCTTTCAACATCCTACAACAAAGCAAATCACCTCCAAACAATTTATGTCAACACTCAATCTTGTATCTTCATTTCTTAAAGTTTTAAAAATCACTGAATTAATTAGCTGCTCATTTTCTCTTTAGTTATAATGTTCTTTTCTTGAAGGAATAAGTTGATGTATCAGTTTCAAACAGAAAAGATGAATGTTCATTCTTCAGAGTCATATGTCACTTTTAGAAAAAGACTGAAAACATATCTTATACATATATTGCAACTTAGCCTATTTTATTGAGCATGTTCTTTGAAATTCCCTCTGTTCACTTGCAGTTGATGAATATTTATGTCTAACAACAATAGAGACTAACACTACCACTGCAGTCACTTCCATATGTCTCTACACACTGTTCCAAGTTTAATTTGGTTTCTGTATTCAAGCATGCTACACTCTATTTCAGTAACTGAAATACAAACCGTTGTGCACTGTGTTTATGACTGTGATATAAGCAGTAGCAGCGGCTGTGGTTGGATTGCATTGACTGTGACCTCATGTGAACTCAACTCAAAATAGGCCAAACCTTGAGACCATTGTTAGCATGTTTTGAGCTTGGTAATTGGTCGTGACATTCATAGTAGACCTCTGCATTAGTAGAAAGGGTGGGCTAAGGCAAAGAGTTAATGACACAAACTGTGTATACAGACTAGCAAACCAATGATGATGATGATGATCATCATCCGTTGTTGAGCCAGTGAACTATCTACAGTCTGTGTTTATTCTATGTGCTGGTGTAATTGAGTGATGTAGTATGCTACAGTTCTTAGTGCAAGCTAGCTGTAGTTATTGCGATTGTAGTACAGACAGGCTAGCATGCAGTCAGGCAGGCACTGTGAAATATGATTACTGTAGTCAACACATTATAAGGTCAAGCTACAATATAATCTGTAGACTGTTCAGTGGAAACACAACAGAACTACAATATAAAGGCTTACATCCTGGATAAATGTTAGTGTAAGATGGAGTGTTATGTGTAATTACTTGTGACTCACTTGGAGCTATGTCTTACAGTGTTAATGTGATTTTCTTCCACATGGAACCTATAGGATGACTCCCAGTTATTTTCTATATAACTGTTTTGATGAATTTGTGGATTGTTCTCCTTTTGTCATCATTCCAAGCAGTGTAGTAGTTATCAACACTTCTGTGAGAATTGATCAGGAGTTGTAGAAAGGACTTTGACAGAAAAAGGTGAAAATTTCAAATGGAGTAATGTAATGGTGGCTTTGGGAATGATTGTTAATGAGTTGATTTGATTTCATTCATGGATATCACTAAGGGATCAATTTTCATTATTTAATGTAGGATCAATATTTGCGGATGATCACAATGATGATACTTGTGGATTGATGGTTGTGGATCATAGTCATACCGTCAGTACATTAATTTTCCTCTGTGGAAAGGATTACTAAGGACGTTGCATCGCTACGAAATAATTCAGTTTAATCAGATGAATGTTTTTTGCTCTCAATGCAGTATTTGTATTGATACTTTAAGTGCAACTGGTGTAAGTGGATGTACTTTAACCTCATAAACAAAAGAGGAATAGAGTTTCTAGAAGGACACCAGAGGCAATATTTACTACCATGCCTACTGATGTGTTGTCAACTCCTTCAGAGGGGAGCTGTGGTAGTGGAGAAATGCCACTCTCACCCATGGATGATACCAGCAAGTCACCAATAGCGTCAGCAGCACCACCACCACCTCCCCCGGTAACGCTACCAACAAAACGAACCAGGTATGGAGGCTTCTCAGTAACGTAACTTAATCTCCCATTCAACCATGGTAACTTTCATGACCAAGAACCAGTTTTGGCAAAGGGCATTTGAAGTACTAATAAGCATGCACTTGGAGGTTGTGCTGACAGTGTTATGATCATATCAAAGGGTTAATAATGGTGATAATAGTAAAACAAGACTTACAATGTTCCAAATCCACCAAAGTGCTCATGACACTTTAGCACTTTCTTTGTAGTGTGAGATTAGTTAGATTCTGGTCTATGATCAGATTAGCACTCACATTGCTTATAGAGATAAGTGTGTGATATTTTAATCTGTTATGGGTTTACCACTTTCTTTGTTTAGATCCCACCACATCATTAAGATCCCCATTCTTGATTTTCAACAGTATTGTCATTTGGTTCTCCATGTTATGATGACCTATAGTATATACACAACAAATCCACAGTAATTCATGCAAAATTTTACTTGTAGTGAAGGGAATAACATGCTTTCTTTTAAAATTTCAGTGTTAGCACTTCAATTTTGTTGTTCTCATATCAGTGCTTCGTTCTCCTAAATGAGCAGTTATTGTCAAGTTAAGGCCATTTTTTGCACAAATGTTACAGAAGCATGCATAACTTGGCAGAGAGTCTGAGGAACTACTGTCTGAGAATTTAAACAGTATCCTTCCCTACTGGTAAAGCTTACAGTACTGTATGTCTTTAGTGTCTAAAGAAGGATTGATCAGCTTACATGTAAAATACAAAACAATACACTGTGCAGTATTTGATGTGCCGGTCAATAAGAAGGCTTACTTCACTTTATGAGATTTGGACATTTAATATGTATACAGTACTTGCTTAGTCCATTTGCAGACCAGGTATAAGTTAGTCTACGTATTTAGGCTGAGTTCTTTTGTAGCCTAGGATATTTGAAACCATTCACTAAGAAAAAATGGCTGTACGTACTGCAAATATTCATAAGAGCAAATGATAACTTTCAATGCCAAATGTAAGATAATAGTTCACTGATGCTATAGGTATGTTACCTGACTTGATAATAATGTACTCGCAGCAATCTCAGGCTGATGCTTGTAAGTAATCTTTGTCCTTACTATGTACTGTAGTGTGGATACAACAAGTAGATCTAGATATTGCAACAGAAGACCTTTGCATCAACATGCAAATGCATGGTTCCATAAATCAGTTGCACAATATATATACAGGTAGTGATTTGGTTCCCAATAAAGTACTTGTAGTAAACAATCTCCAAACCATAGCCACACTAAACAATAACTCACTGTGTGGCAGCTCATGCCCATCCATCAAACAGCCACACAGCTGGTGCATGACAAAGGCACACATTTAAAAACCACTAATGCCCCATCAGTACACATAGGCATATAGAAATGCCACCATAAAAAAGTGGCACACAACCCACGTAGTCTACTGGTGCCTATGTCCATGACACATAGACACATAGCAATGAGCTGAGGCCACTTGGTGTCTGTAATTCAAAGCACATTCTGCCTCACCTCATATAACCTATGCAATACTGTATTGATTATGGTCTAGCATCTGGCAATTGTGTGTGCGTTCGCGTGTGCGTATCTGTATACCCTCCTTCTGTTATTGCTAGCCTTTAGATGTAGCAGCTAAAGTTCTATGGGTTCTACATCTGCTTCAATCTGCTTCTTTTAGCATCCATTCCATGATTCTTTACACATGCTACCTTGATTCACCCTTATCTCCTCCTCTGACACCTTTTTGGATATGCTTCATTTCTTTTTCTGTGTTTTCACAAACGTTTTTTTTTCTTACATGTGTGTTTAGTACTGGGGCTGGCTAGACCTGTTCCCTAATGCTGCTTATGTGTTACGTAAGGTAGTTGTCATTGTACTCATGTAACGTTATTCTTAGGCTTCTGTTATACAGCGTTCTTGCCTTAGTTTTTTGCCTTGGGTTTTCTGGTGGTTTTTCATGGTTCTTTCTTTTTCACCCACCTTTTTGTCCTTTGCTGCCTGGTTTGGAGCAAGTTTCTTCTCTCACACAGCCGGGATGTTTGCGTCGATTTTCCTCTCCTTCTTTGGCTGCTGAACTTTACGTTGGAATAGATTTTCCCTTCACTGTTTCTTGGCCAACATTATTTGCTTCTATTTCCTTATCCTTCCCTTTATGAAGAGATCTCAGGATGTGGACACTTCCTGCAAACATTTTCAGCCATTCTATCACCCACAGTGGACAAAATGTCGGCCCAGTGGGGAATGCCAGGTTTGAGCAGTTTGCCGTTGGTGGCCTACCTAGCCCTGGAGCACTACCATGAACTGGCTGCATATACGCAGTGAACTACAGGGGAAGACTGTTCCCGAGAAAGAGAAAAAGCTGTCCCACAAACAGAGAGTCGAGCCGACAGCTGGGTCTCAACTCTATGCCTCAGTTATATACTGATACCTGTGATCGGAGACCAGGGATCCCAGAGTCACACACTGCATCCTGCTCTCTCTGATGATTCCACTCAGCCCACCATATGAGATGGCCCAAGTCCCTCAGTGACCAAAGAGGCTGCCCTTTGAGATGACATAAGTCATTTCTCAATACAGGCCTCCATGCAAGATGGTAAAAGACCTGATCTCTCTGCCAACGTCCCCATTGGTGATGGGACAAGTCCTCGCCCACAGGCCTCCACTGGCAGTGATCTGTAAGCCCTGCTGATGCCAGACCCCCGGCATCATCAGCTGCCATAGGCGATGGCGTAAGTCTGACCTATAGCCAGAGCCGGCTCCGACACACCCAGTTCCGGCCTAGCAGGTGGGTTAGGCCTGACTGTGGGGTCCTTGACCACTTTGTATCAAGCTTGTAGTCTTTTTCCCTACACATTTTTGGTTTCAAAGGCTCCCCCTGGTACCTGTTCCCGACAACCATGGCTGGAACCACGAGCGCACTCACCACGCCTTGTTCCATAGACACTGTTATTCAGATTGGTCCCCATTGCCAGGGGATCCCGATTTCCTTCGTCAGGTTAAAGCCCTCCTAGAAAGCCTACTATCGGAGCGCTGTTGCATGAACCCTGCAGAGACCATAGATACACACAGTGCCTCGGCTTTTCCGGGGCTGCTGAACCAGGCGACATACCTGCCTGGCAACATGAAGCACGTTTTACACAGCGGTGGGTAGCTCGATGCACTGTCAACCTTTTCCCCTTGCAGCAAACGGGTGGACATTGCCTCTGAAGAGGACAGCGAGAAATCACTGCGGGGTATGTTTATCCCTGCAGAGGCCTTCAAGTGGGCCATGACTGTATTGCATTCAGATATGCGCCGGATCCCTCCATAGCGGAGCCGCTGGCTTCCCGCCTGACATTAAACGTGACTTCCTGTGTCCTTTGAGCCTCCATACCAGTGGACACTGATTGCACGCAGGGTTGTCAGCTGTTGGCATCAACTGGACAGTGGACAGCCTCACAACGCTATCCATGGCGGGCATTTCACGCTGTCGCGGTGGATTTGGTTGACTTATTCTTGGCAGTGGACATTCCCGCAAGAGTCTGAGAGCATTTGCGCACAGCAAATTATGTTAATGCACATGATCATTTGAATGACAGAATGTCACACTAGCTAGAATCCTCCATGTTTAACATAGACCTTGCCCCCTGGACAGGCTTGAAATACACTGTGGCCTTGCTCCTTTTTGCTGAGCTGCTGAATCAGTCTTTTTTCCCAAGCCCAGACCGCAGGTGTCTCTGAGGCAGGCGTAGGCACTGTGATCTCTCTCCTTGGCCTGGTGGCCATGAACGTTTATGATCAATTTGCTAGGATCTTGGTAAAGACTACTACTACTCGCTATACTCGCTGCGATCATTTATTAGGTCCTCTCAACTGGTCATCCCATACCGCAATCGAGGTGTCTGGAATCTACCTATCCTTGGCAAGGATCACTTCAGAGGCCAACTCAGTGCAAAGCTTTGAGAGGAAGCTGAATGGCCTAAAGGTGTCTGCAAACCAGACGATTACATGCCATGCCTTGCTAACCATGGAGGGGTGTATGCCCCATCATCCAGACAAGTGGGTTGTTCCAGGAACTGCCGTTCTGGACAAGGAACGTTCCATCAGTGTGCTCGATATCAGTGTGCTCGACAGGGCAAGTGTCTAGGTAGTGGGGGGCACCAAACCGGCCACCCAGCTGCGACGCATATGGGACCTCTGCCAGGGTCTTCTGATCATGCTACTACATACAGCTCACCTCACAGGGGACCAGAACGTAGCTGATGCCTTATCTTGGGAAACATAATGCACTTCTGGGCAAACTTCATCTTCGATCTACTTGGCAGGCCTCACACAGACATGTTCACAATGGGCACCTTCCCACCTTTGTGATGCGTTATCCTACTCCCACAGCAGGGGGGACAGACGCACTCTCTGTGGACGGGTCTCCCAATGTATGCCTTCCTGCCATTAAGCCTCCTCCACACGGTCTTGAAATGGCTTCATGGCACCATTATGGACCTTCTCCTGATTTTGTCATGCTGGCTGAACCAGCCATGATTCTTGCTCCTGCTACAGCTCCTGGTGGATCAGCCATACATGTTCTCACTGGCCCTGTTGCTTCTCATGCAGCAGAGCGGCAGACTCCGACATTCCAACCTGGGCAGCCTCCATCTGGCTGCCTGGCCTATGTCAGGTTGTCCATGCAAGCAGCAGGCTTTACTGCTGAAGTTGCTGACCTTGCCGAAGCAGCCAGACATTCCTCCGCGATAAAACTTATGATTCACACCTGTAGCATTACTTTGTTGGGCATCGGACAACTCCTATGATCCTGTGGAAATGTTGGCACCAAACATAGTGACCTTTCTCCTTATGGTCTTGCTGGAGGGCAAACAAGTTGGTACCTTACACAACTACAGATTTGCCATAGCTTTGGTACATCTCAGCTTTGACAAAGGGTTCACTATTGGGACTCACTTGGTTCTTCGCCACCTTCTCTGGGACGTGTTTTGCATTTTTACCCTTGTCCTCTCTGTGCCACCTAGCCCCTTTGGGGTCAATTGATGTCATCCAGTAAATGCTTACAGTACCTGCCTGCCTTATGAACTGCTGCACAATGCGTCCTTGGATTTAAACAAAAGAAAACAAAAGAACAGAATGTATACTTGGTATTTGGATGCACCTTGTCTGAGGAGATAACTTCACTTTTTCTGGCGGAGGTCAAGCCATAGACAAAGGGTAGGTTGTCTGTATTGTGGTCCTAAACAGTGATATTGGCATTTTTGGGCTGGATACATTCGTTATGAAAATTTCAATTGGCAATAGTGTACAGTAGTCAAACAATGCAGCAAATTTTGAATCTTGACATTCACAGTTAATCTATTGGGAGTTTGGTTGCTCTTGTTCTGCCTTATGTTTGCACTACAGATGCTTGCAAGTATTGTCCATAAAGGTATTCATTGAATTACCTTATTGCAGGTTCAGCATAGTAGTTCCCTGGTAGTACTAATGTACTAATATACAGTTTGGGTGAAAGACATTCTGATGCATGTATAATGACTTCAGTAAGACTACAAAATGTATATTGTAGGCTGATAAAATCAAAGCTGTCTACTTTGTGCATGAACAACTCTTAATCTACTCTGCATGTGTATAGTATGATACAAAGTGAAAGACAAAGTCAAAGTCAACCATGTTGGTTGGGCATAGTCTTGGTAAAGCACTCAGACTTAACATTGAGCTGATCCAGCAAGTGGAGAAAGCAAGCAGAGTCAATTCTTGCAACCACCAATGTCTAGTCCCTCCCTCAGCCTGTCTGAAATTCCTCCACATGTGTAATCAAAACAATGGATCCCTGTGTACACTGTGTAATATGAGCTACTCTGCNNTTTCCGGGAAGTAAAAATATAACTCAGGGTGATGCAATACAGCCTTTAACTTGTACAAATCCATATGCACAGGTCCTGTATTGAAATCAATGCTTAAGCTTGTTGGCGATGAGATACGCAACTCTGTGGATTGCCCTCTTATTCTTATTTTAATCACTTTCTTTTTTAACTGTTTGGATCAGTACTGATAAACGTGACATCCACATGCAGTTATTCTCCACACTTATCCCTCAAATGAAGTGTAGTTCAATAAAGCATCCTTCTGAAGGCATCTTTCTCTTTACTAATCTGTTATCTCTGCTTTTCTACTCCTGCTTATGCAAGTAGTGCCCATGCCTCATCATGAGTTTTTGGCGAAGAAACTCTTCCAGTTGAGTAACTGTGATAGTTTTTGCAAATCATTTGTTTGTCATACCATACAGTCATTTATTTCTTGTGAGATATGTGTCAAACCCTTCAATTTGATTACAGATCTGAAGGACAGGAATTGAAAGTTGGAAAAAACTTAACTTTAATGAACTGTAATTGGTCACTACATTAACTTTGGTTTGATCTAATGTTAACTTTCTGAATTGTTACTTTAAGGCCCTTGTAAGTGCAAGCATTTATTTTCATTTCCTAAAATCAGTAAGGCAAAAGGCAGTTTTTGATTTGAGGGCCAGCTTAATATAGCAAACATTTCATGTACTTCCAAGCCATGCAGTAAATAAGAACAATTGTAAGAAGATAATAGTGTGAGCCTGTGAAGTGACACAGATATTTATCATTGTCACTGTGGATACATGTGAGTACTTGGTATACTCATAGCGCAATTCTGGTTGTTTAATTTTTATGCAAATTTGAAGAAGTGACTGACATATACAAGATCCAATGAAATAATATTGTATGTATTACTATAGGTGTATTTGTACTTGACACAGTGTCTATAGAATGACAAAAATAACCATATTGTATTACATTTATAATGCAGTGTGGTGCATATTAGCTCTTCATTCCACTCATTAGTCTATTGGTCAGGTGTTGCAAGAGTGTGTTAGAAGAGTTCCTCTTCAGATAGCTTACTAAGATGTAAATTTATGCTGGTCCTGCCTCAGTTGATGATCTCAATGACTAATCTGCCTGGTTTAGTAACAAATATCACCCCACGATAAGTTTTAGCATGCATGGAATTGCTGAAATGATTAAATTACGAATAGTGTGACATTAAAGGACTAGGAAACTCAGTCAGCAAAGACAATGTCATATTAGGATATGATATTTCTTAGTCCCTATCACTTATGAGTCATGTAAATTGCTTATTCTGTTCTTTTCATTGATGCTATTGTTCTCAGGGAGCAGGTACCCTCATCCTTATCTAGTTGCTACTTCATGATTGTTAACCAAGATTACATAACAACAGTAATCAATTTTTCCCCCTTTGATTTGCCGTTGTCATGCTCTCGCCTGGTAGCTGAGTCATATTGTAACTGTGTGTAGACTTGATATGCATTTGCAGCTAGAGTACATATCAGATTTCTGCATCATAATAACAGACTCAGCTACTGTTGAACAGTGGATGTTAGAATCTTGCTCACAGTTTTTTCACCAAACTTTCTGTCGGTCATGTACATGCACACATAGGTAAGTTTTAGTCATTGATGTTTTTATCATAGACCTAAAGCTCACAGTATGGTCGCTTTCTGTTGTTACGGTATGTCTTTTTGTTTGAAGTCTGTTTGGCCATTCTGCATATGCATCTGGAATTATTGTAAACATGTACTTTGTAGAGATTGTAATGTTGACTGTCAGTAACCCTTGCCAGAGTTCCAAGGAAGTAGTTTTATATCCAGAATGGATGACAGTCTGCCACTGAATGAAATATACAATCTAGTTCTTTGTAGTTTATCATCATTTTACATAAAGGACAATTAACAAAATTTAAGATGAGTTTGTTTCTGTGATCAGTTACATATCTACTTTATTTAGTTTAATCTTTGTTTACCTGTCTGCACTTGACATGTGCTCTGTCATCAACAGTGCATAGGTTGGCAGACTGACTTTTTTCCTTGCCCAAGGCAGGCAAGTAATCTATGCAGGGCCCTCTCTATGTTTTGACTTCTCTGTAGTCTGACTTCTCTATAGTCTGACTTCCCTATGTTCCAACCACTCTATATTCAGACCTCTCTGTGTTCCGACTTCTCTATCTTCCGACTTCTGTATGGTCCGACCTCTGTATAGTCCGACTACTCTATTTCCCCTTTTTTTAGTCCCCATTTTTCACTTCTCCATCCCCATTTTAGTTGTCTGGGTGGGGCAGTCTGCCCCTCTGCCCCCGCTGGTTGTGCCACTGCCCTAGTTTTTTGCCTTGATCGGCAATCAGCAAACTTTGAAATGTTGCATAAATTACGCAATTTACGCTAATTAATTAGTGTATTCTAGAACCTTCAGACTAGTGGAACTGCCTAAAGATTGAATGTGATCAAAAGGCATGTTGTCATTTGTGGTTGAAACAAAGAGAAATAGGAACATAGGAATGTGTAAAACATCTCTATGTTTAGACTTCTCTATATGTACTACATCCTTCACATTTGAAATTAAGGTCTAGATATGGAGTAGTCCGACCATTGAGACGTCCAAAGTCTCTGTGTTTCGACTTTTCAATGTTTCAACTTTTTCAAATTGCAGTCAGAACATAGGTCTAAACATAGAGACCTCTCTATGTTCGGACCTATGTACTGACCAAAACGTGAAAAATCGTGAAAAAGTCGAAACTTGTAGAGGTCGGAACATAAAGCGGTTGGAGCACCGGGATTGAACCATCTATGCAATGGTAGTGGTGTATGTGTGTGTGTGACACCTTGGTTTGTAAATGTGATATGTCAAGATCTTTAAAGTTTGTGTGTTGGTAGCCCATTGTGAGTAGGTGATCCCTACTGTTTTCCATGAAGCTCAAAAGTCGTATGAGGTCACCAGAGCTTAGAAGTATGAAAACAAAAGAAGATAGATAACTCAACAATCGAATGTTGCTGGAACTTCCAACTGTTATCGGTAGTCGCGCTTAACGAGTAGATGATGTCTGCCATCTTTTATGGAGGTCAAAGGTCTTGAGATCAATATTAGGACATATTTCTAAAAACAGTATATTGCATGTAGTACTACAGTATAAAGAGGAGGAAAGGGTACTGTATGTGAACTTCATTGCTGGTATGTTGGTAGTCTACTGTGTATAGATGATCCTTGACAGGTGTGTGTTAGGCGTGGGCTAGGCCTCAGAATACTTCGGGGAAAAAAACAGGAAAGAAAAAGAATACTCATCCAAAATGACCCTGGAAAGTTAGGAAAGGATGAAGTCCTCTCGGATTTCAAGAACATTGCCCAAAGTTGAAACAAAGAAGGTAGATTAGAGCAGATGCAAAGTGCTGTGGAAAACTTTGCTGGCAGACCAAAAGGCTGGTTATTACAGAAGGGCAGTGGCCAGATACATGCACACACACACACACACAAAATTGCCAGACGCTGACCATGGTCAATACAGTAATGCATAGGTTATATGAGGTGAGTACGTTGCTAGTGAATTCCCAAACTAGGAAGTTTAGGGAAGCAAAAGTGCCAAGCCATTGTCGAGGAAATATTAAGCACAAGAGAAACCTTCTGTTGAAAGATAAATTTATTTGCAGATTGTTCTTTTAACAGCTCGTCTCGTTCACATGCCAGGGAAATGTTTTTGCAATCATGATCCACTTGGGTACATACTGATGTTGATGAACGATGAACAATTTTGCTCCCCAGCTATATATTTTCTACACTACAAAGGGTATGCAGAAAGCAGCGTGAGGTCATATGTTTTGGGGGAATGAAATCACTTACCTGTGAGACTCCAAAACTTTTCATGTTGTCACAAATTGAAGAAAAAAGTAATTTCAGGCATATGATGGGCATGTTCGATCTTCCATGTCATATGACCAGCTCTGAGTCTCACTCCTCTGCACTGATGGTTGTTACACTAGTTCATTCACTTTCAACATGCTGTAGGGAGGGAGCGTTTCTGTGAATGCTACTCAGGCATGCTTTATGCCCCAGTGACACACAAAATTCACAGTGCATACTCCCTCACCTCATATAACCTATGCATTTCCACATTGGCCATGGTCTAGCATCTGACAATTTTGAGTGTGTGTGTATCTGGCCACCGCCCTTCTGTAATTGCCAGCCTTTTGGTCTGCCAGCGAAGTTTCGAGCTGTTTTCTGCATCTGTGATTATCTCCTTTGTGCTTTCAGGTTTTTTCTTCCTGTGTCGATATTGTGTGATCCTCGTCCTTTTCAACCCTTCTGGGACCGTTTTGGACGAGTATCCTTTTCTTTTCGTGTTTTTTGCACATTTTTTCGACACGTGTGTGTTGGGTCTTGGCTAGGCCTCAGATCTGCCATTGTAGTTAGGTTAAGTGATTCATTATTACATATGTAGCTGTGGTAGACTTTGTTTTCTAGCCACTAATCGTGTGTATCTCGTGTTCTTTTCTTGTGTGGCTTTGGGGGACTTGCTCTCCCCACTGTTTTTAGCCTTTTCTTCTGTGCGACGTAACCTAGTGCGGGGATTTTTCCTTTGCGCAGGCCTCATGCCTACAGGTATACTTCACAGGTTGTTTTTCGGCGGGGTCGAGTTCCTGCTGGAACCCACCTTCATATTGCTGTACGTGGTATTTGTACATATTTCCAGGTACAGGTAGTTTTGGTTTTCCGTAGCCTCTACTCCAAACATTAGGATGGAGAGAACCCAGGATATCTGTGCGTC
This sequence comes from Stichopus horrens, assembly GCA_009801055.1. Lineage (NCBI taxonomy): Eukaryota > Metazoa > Echinodermata > Holothuroidea > Aspidochirotida > Stichopodidae > Stichopus > Stichopus horrens. The sequence continues at coordinate 2,068 of VJOZ01045835.1, read as the reverse complement.
ATGCACTTCCTGCCCTTTAGTTCGTAGGACTGGTACCAGGTGTCGGTACTGTGAGGGAAGCCTCCCCTGCACCATGTGTCGCGCATGGTCTGTCGCCCGCTGGGTGTCGTCCGCGTAGTGGCTCTGCATGCAGCATGGGAAATCTGCAACCATTCAGAGCAAAAATTCTGCCATTAGAGATGGCATATGCCCTTTCACTTCCCAGGCCTCCAAAGGAGATGGTGTCAGCACTGGACCCACTTCCAAGGTCCAGTTAATGGGATAAGCCCAATCTCCATCCTTGGTCTATGCCCTGCTGAAGCCAGGCCCCCGGCATCCTAGGCTACCATTCGCAACAGTGTAATTTGGATTCAGAGCCATGGCTCTGAAGCATCCAGGTCCAAACACGGGGAAACGGGCTTGGTTTGACTGGAGGATCCTATTGTGGAGGATCCAGCGGCCTTTCGCATCTACCAACTTGGACAAAATTGTTGTGACATTTTGTCATACGTTGCAAATGTACAACTGGATTTTAGGTGAGAGGATAACATGAAACCCCATGCTCCATTCCAATGTTGGGCTATAGGAGTGAATGCACACTTTGGACAGTAATCCTATAGCCATCATTGAATGGGGGAGCAGGGTGTCCCAAGGTATTTTGTCCCAGGTTGTAGCTCCAAGTCATTCTCCTGGCAGACTCAAGATTTGGAAGGTTTCCCGCCAGTGTTCACTGCAGCCGTCCCTTGCTGGAGTTGTGAACATCTTTGTGCCTCTGTCTGTGTTGGTCCGTACTCCTCAGACTCAACCCCATCATCAGGGTACCAAGGTTTCTGTCAGCGCAAGTGTCGTTCACTGCAGGTTGACCTTGTTTCTGTCCTTGGACAGATCAAGGACCTTCTCAAGCACCTTCATTCAGAGCATACTTATTTCAAAAAAGTAGAACCGGTCGAGTCAGGGTCAGTACCAGCTGTACCTGAGTGCGCCACGGCAATTCGGCCCTAGTGATTACCATGGCTGTGCAGACGTGCGACATCCAACAGCAACAGTGGCATCGGCCACTGGAAGCATCCCTTGGTCTGCCCACCTCACCATTGTGTCCATGCATGTAGAGAGCAACTGAGACACGTCCTACCACTGGGGGTCATACCCAACGGGTACCGCATTTAATTTGCGATGCCACCTCTCTTCATTTGGCCTTGTCCAGCCTACTCCCATCCCGGACAAGCTGATAAAGAAGTCCACTCTAGAGACAGAGCTGAGAGACCTTCTCAGGGGCCTTGTCTGGGAACAACCTTCTTTTCCATTCCACCTTTTTCCTAATGCCGAATGATAATGGCAAGTGAAAACTGTCTTTAAACCTAAAACCACTCAACAAGTTTTACGTCAGAAAGCGTGGTTTCTGTATGAAGACTGTCATCAGCATTCTGCGTCTACTCATCTATAGATCTAAAAGACGCCAATCTCCATGTGCCAATCCATCAGGCGCACCAACCGTATCTTTGCTTTCGTTTTTGTACGGTTTTGTAGTGCTCCCACTTATGTGTCCCTTGGGCATTCATGTCTGTGACCCCGGCGGTCCTTGCATTCTTATGGCACAGCAGCTTTGACATCTTTGAGTATCTAGTAAGAATTGTGGCACTCAGAATGCTATTTAAAGTGCCATATCCAAGTGCTATTCTCAGGCCTCCGACCACGGGGTCCTAGGCCTAGCGCGTAGCTGGATTTGTCTTGAATGCATAGGTTATATGAGGTTAGGGAGTATGTGGTGTGAATTCCCCAAAACCTCATATATAGGTCCACCCACCTCCCCACTGTCTGGACCAGGGTAATTAAGCCCTGTGGGAGCATTTCCTCTAAGATTGATCATTTTCCATGGTCTCTCATCTGGCTTATCTTATCACGCCATTCCCAGCCTGCACTTAGGATGTCAGCAAAGAGTTAATGATACTAGTGATGCCTCCGTCTCTTGTCCATGCTGGGGCCTCTCCATGGTGGTTTACTGTTGCCTCTCTCCATGGTGGTTTACTGTTGCCTCTCTCCATGGTGGTTTACTGTTGCCTCTCTCCATGGTGGTTTACTGTTGCCTCTC
>VJOZ01045810.1:264-10271 GCA_009801055.1 Stichopus horrens | reverse complement strand
TGTTATTAACCTTTACAACCCTTATATGCTTATTCATTTTATGCTATGATTATCTTTTACCCGTCTTAGTCACATTCATAACTTTGAAAAAGAAAGTGAATCTTTTAATTACAAAGTATGTGTCCACATTGTACTGCAAACTGTATGGACATTACAAAATGGTGTGAAAGAAGTTATAGTGTGAAAGTTTAAAGTGTGAATGAAGTAATATTATGTATCCTGAAAAGTTTCCATTCACAGCCACATACATACTACGAAGTAAAATTTCAACGTTTCTCTTTATGTCATTGGCTGAAAAGGGTGGTATTCAAGTAATGCTGACTGTGAAAGGGTATAACCGATAAGAACCCAAGGGCACTATGGTTTCTTGCTTAAGGGAAATGACATGCACTCAAACACATAGGCAAACAAATTGCACACAAAATAACACCAATATACCAAGTTTGCAGAAAATGTGACAATAATTGTTGATTTACAGTGGTAGAGATTTGGGCCCATATAAATTTGTGCCCCCCAAATTGAGACTGACAAATTAAAACAAAATTTGAATTAAAAAAACATTAAGCCCCAAACATTTCAGCAACCGAATAATTAGGTCTAGATAGCCAAAATTGCTCTACAATAATCATCACCATTATAAAAAATTCAGTCTGGATATGACCAGACTAATAATTGTAGAGCCATAAAAGATTACAGAATGAAGAAATCCAGGAAAATGTGTGACCAGAAACCAAGGCAAAATGATCTACTTTTAGACTATAAACTTTGTAAGTAGTATCAGGTTGGAAAGGTTCCCAAAGAGCTACCATACTGCCAGACAGAACACCAAATTTCCTACGGCAATTTTGTCATTGACTACAGCTTCTAAAGAATGCTACCTTTTCACTGTACTAACCACAATGCACAAACAATAGGGTTGGGCTGTATTCTGGTACTCTAGTTAATACCAGTATTTATCGGAACCAGTTCTACTCGGAACCCAATTTAAACTTTTCAATTAATATTACCTGTGCTAAACGGTACGTTCACAAATCCGTCTGATACCAACCTAATTTATCAGAACCAGTAACAAGTGACGATTGTTGTGGACAGTCTAATGACGCTTTCACAAGGAATAGCACAAATGGAGAGATATACAAGTTTGAATTCATGGACAGCATTTTCACCAGGGTCACTCTCTACAGATCTAGTGTGACAATTCATGGGCAGGACGAGTGTCAGAGGAAATAGCTGATAGACTGCCTCTCTGCAATATGCGAACACGTATTCACTCAAACTTTACTAATTGAGCCCTCATCTCCTGTTGGAAACACATGTTGTGTTCACCTTTTGTTTCCACTACCTGAGTTGACATCTCCATTTCGTACATGTGCTCCTGCAAAGCAGACCACAAAAGTTGCTACATCTGAGACACAGGCAACTTCATAGACGTGTGATGCCTGCACTCAGACTGAAAGCTACCTCACACTAGCTGCTACACAAACCATGGTCTCTGCTACTTCTGTTAGTTCTTCAAACAGACAGCCACAACAACCTGCACAACTGCTACTCAAACATTGATTGACGGTTCCAAAATCAGTCTCTTCACCAAATCCCTAACGTGAGGACTGCTGCTGCTGACAATGAGTTGCACCATCGCATGATGCACCTCTATCGTCAACTATGAGTACAAACAATCATTCAAATGATGTGGTGTATTACAACATACCAACTTCAAACAGTTTTGGTGGTTTAAATGATGAACTAAAATACACTGAACCACCTGACACTATTGTGGACCCAATTCAACCAGATTCAGCTCCCACTCTGCTGAAGGCACAGCCACTGTCTGACCTGTGCCCTTCATCATCACATGTGGCAAAAAGACTAATCCTAACAGCCCACCACAGATATCCTCGAGTCTACCTGCACAGGGGACACCTCATACATCTACAGCTGACGTAGCCCATCCCACTCTTGGAAAACAACCCTTCTGTCCTATTGCACTAATAACAAGAGATTGCACACCCGGGCATCTTACTGGAAGAAAGCTCTCCCACAAATGCAGTCTTGAACCAATGTTTGGCTGGAATGACTCTTCAGAAGCAGGCAAACTTCACACTATTACTCCCAGCTGATTTGAATCCTGATATTGCTACCATACACTGTGGTACAAACAATGTCTTGTCTCACAACACAAACAAAATCATCAAGTTAACTAAGTGTCTTCACTCTTCCTTAATGTTTCAACTCACTGGAGTGTGTGTTGCCTCTTTGGTCTCACAGGAAATGTGACATGCCTCCACACAGATATTTACACACGCCGTATCAATAGCCATAATGAAAGGTGATAACCACGGTGATTTTATTAGCAACTACAACACAATGCTATCCCAGATTTCTCATGGTGTAATCCACTTGATCAGGCATGGCATTATCCAACTTGCAAGGAACTTCATTTGTTCCCTCCAGTCAACTACTCAAATGTGAGGCACACCTAAGCCTAGAAATTATCAGATGGGCCCCATACAGACACTATTAAAGACTTAACTACCCTATCCTTGTGTGTATAACTATGAGGAAGACTCCTATTGAGGAAGACTCATATTGTCCAGATTAAGAATATTTCTAGAAACAACCTACTTCTCTGCAACTTTTCTCCTCATCTGGACACAGGCTTTAACTTTGCAGTCCTTAACATGAGGTCTATGTGCCGAAAAACTTTTGCCATTTTAGATACTGTTGATGAATACCATCTGGACATGCTTGCTATCACTGTAACTTGGCTGCAGTAAATTGGAAATGATGTAATAATTTCCTGGTTTAGCCAAGAAAAACATGGTGATGGAGTTGGTTTTCTCTTTAAAGAGTCCTTGAATTTTCACACTGTGCACTCTACTCATCACCATTCTTCTGAGAGCATTGAACTTTACAGCCATCACATTAACAACAGAGTAGTTACTGTGCTGTCTACCTGCCAACACCGTCATCTAAGAATAACTCATCAATTAATCTTTTTCTTAATGAATTTGAAGAGTACATTGCATTACTTGAACACATCTCCTGGGAGCCGCCTTATCATAACCGCTGACTTTAATATTTGACTGGATCTTCCTGCTGACTCAGTCAAGTTTCTTTTGCTACTCCCTTCTTTGGACCTGTAACAGCATGTATACAAACTGACCCATAGACTTGGACATACTCTTGACCTGGTAATCTCTCTTTGATCTGAACCTGTTGGGAAGGATATCTCTGTTCACGATCCTAATATATCCGACCATCATTTAACAAATTTAACACACTAAAAACCACTTGCATCCAAGACCTCTTTGATCAACCAAGACAGAACCAAGCAGAAAACTCGAGACATTAATGCTGACAACTTCATATCTGACCTTCTCCATAGTGACATCTGTTCTCTAAACCAGTCCCAAGTCTAGGTCACTCTCTATGTTTCTGTCTAGTCATCAATTAAGGATTTAATTGATAAGCACACCCCAACCAAAACAAAAACCTTAAAGCATACAAAAATGAGCTTTGGTTTCATACTGATATTGTACCCGCAAAAAGAGCCAGAAGACTGTGTGACTGATGTTTGTAGGCAACTGATTTAACTGTCCACAAAGGGAGTCTCGAAGAACGTAGTAAAATTGTACATACAAAAATTCATGAGGCCAGGAGTTACATCATGAGTTGAATTGCACATGCTTCTAGTCATGACCTATTCAGGATATTTGACTCACTTATGAAGTGAAAGCAAGGTTTGACATTACCTTACCACTAACTGTGTAAATCAGAATTATCTGAGAGATTTGCTCTTTACTTTCATAATAAGATTGTTGACCTAACAATGCAAAGTACAACCATCCAGCTCTTTACAGTTTTACCTCGTCTGGAGATGTCTTGAACTCTTTTACCACCAGAGTCTGAGGATCTTCTGAGGAAAATGATTTCACGGTCACATTCAAAGTCTTGTCTGGTAGACCAGCTTCCTACTTGGCATATCAAATGTTGTTTACATATGCTAATTTCTCCAATCACAAATTGAATCAACCCCTCTTTGGCCACCAGAACAATCCCTGATTCATTCAGAACTGTGCATGTTGCGCCAATTCTTAAGAATAGCAAACTTGATAGAAATTGTTTAAAAAATTACTGGCCTACCTCTAATCTTGGTTTCATCTCCAAAATCCTGAAAAAATATTGCTTTCCTTCACCTGTTGAATAATCTTTCTCATGAGGATCTACTGGAGCCTTTAAGTCTGCATACAAACGCAGACAAAATACCGACACAGCACTTAAATTTGTCTACAATTTTATTTCAATAAACTTGATAATAATGGCCATGTTCTACTGGGTTTTTTATACTTATCTTCAGCATTTGATACTGTAGATCATTAGCTTCAAACTACCGGAAAAGTGGATCTGCCTTGTCTTGATTCCAGTCCTACGTTTCAATCACATACTAACATGTTACATTAACAGCATTCTTTCTCTCTCGCATAATCTTGTTTGTGGTGTCCCTCAGGGTTCAGTGCTTTAATCAATCCTGTTTTCTCTGTACCTTGCAGAACTCAGTTATGTTATTTGTAATCACCAAATTCAGTTTCACCACTACACAGATGACATCCAACTATTTCTCTTCTTCCATAAAGACCATCAACAGAGTGCTTTCAAAGAGGATGGAACATTGCATTCAAGATGGTCATGACTGGCTCACTTTTAACCACCTGAAATTGAACTGCGATAAAACTTCATTCATCATTTTCCATTCAAAATTCTCATGTGATTCACTGACTTATCCCCCACTTTCTGTTGGGAATGAAATTATATACAGTGTTCATCTTGCATGGTTCTTAACCTTGGTGCCTTTTTTGATGGTCATCATAATTTTACTAAACATGTGGGAAAAACCTGTTTGTCTGCAAACTACAGTTTCAGAAACATTAGTCTGAGGAGAAATTTTTGGACCAGAGGAATTGTGAAGCCATTGTTCATGCTTTTGTCGACTCAAAACTGGACTATCTCAATCCCATTTTGTTTGGTCTACCAGATTCTCTAATTCAAAAACTCCAAAAGATCCAAAACACTGCTGCATGGCTAGTTAAAGGCAAAAAGAAAAGATGGCACATCGGGTTACTTGTTGATGATCTCCACTGGCTCCCTGCTACTCATAGAATTAGGTCTAAAATTCTTGTGCTTCCTTTCCATACCTTGCAGTTTCGTGAGCCTGTGTGTCTGTCTAATCTCCTCCCACATTACCGTCCTGCACGCACACTTCGCTCTTCTGATCAACTCTACCTTTGTGTCCCAAGACCTCGTCTCAAAACCTACAGCTTCCTTATCTTACGTACTCTGCTGCATTCTCTGGAAATGGCTTTCTCCTCATATTCAGAATTGTTCTGACTTGTAGGTTAAGCATTTACTTAAGACTCGCTTTTTTCCTTAACCTTAAATGTTTGTTTACTCTCTGCTTTGAAGCACCATGAGCAGCTGACCTTGTGAAGCTGGAATGATGCTATACAAATCCAATTTATTATTATGATTATTAAATTGTAGAATCCTCACAAATTACAGTAATTCACAATCACATAGAAAAAAGTTAACTAAAAGCTAGCTATTCACAAACTGATTAAGTTGAGCACAACTGGCAGTGTCCTTGTGCTGTATTAAAGGCAAAACAGTCTTACTCCACCCCATGCATATGTACCCAATGTGCCTCCACTTGTTGCTCCCAGCTCGATGTCATTCTGGTGTTTTATTTCTATGGCTGTAAGCTACTGCAGTTTCGGTGACAGGTACGATCAAATAGGGTCGATATTTAGGACTGGCCTATGACGAGAACCAGAACTTTATCAAAGTAATTTATAATCACAAATAGGCAGTATATTCATGTAAATCAATCAGCCTACGTAATTAAGTCAACTTTTCACAAAACAGCTTGAAATGCACTGTACATCAATATTCTGCGAAAATTTGATTCTCAGGATTTCTCTGCTTTTATGAGTAAACATTTAAAGTAATTGTAGAAATGCAACCTACTTATGCAATCAGGGCCCCTTTTCATAAAGTGTTATGATTGATCTTAAGTTTAATTTCTACAGGTCTTTCACATGATAAATCAAACGTAAGATTGAGCGTAACACTTTATGAAACGGGGACCTCAAGTCATTTTGCAGACAGACTGAATTTGCAGGCCTATGCTTACATTTTTCCTATTGATGTTAAATGTAGAATAGATGGAATGTAGAATCTTGTGGGAACATATTAACATTTCTTTTCTTATAACTAAAAAATTATCGATGTGTGCATTAGAAATAAGGCCAGTTTAACATGGGTAATTTTACTTCAGTACAACATGAGTAATTTCACATGAGTAATTTTACTTCAACATTTGCTAAAGATTGAAGGTGGATGAGATATGTTGGGTACATGTGTAAGTGGATCAATTTATGACTTATTTTAAAAAACAACATTTTAGAAATGCACGTGTGCATGGAGAACTGTATTGATATTAGTACCGATACTAATAGTACTGAACCTGGTAAAAATACCAGTACTGGTTCTTACTGGTACCACCTCACTACAGACAACCTTAAGAAAGACTCACAAAAGTGCATGATGTTGGGCAACACTTTGTACAGTAGCCCACATGGGTTGTTTACAGCTGAATTTCAGAGTTTATAAACAATATTGGGTTGAGAGTCCCCTGCTGTTACAAACGAAGCATATTATTGAAGTTAATCCACATACCTATGCTAACTTTGCATACATTCCAACAAATGATTGTAGAATCACAGCAACCAAAATATTTTCACCTTTAAGTTCATTAATAGAATTAAAAAAAAAATAGATTTATACAGCACCATTCAAGTAAAAAATGTTCATGGCACTTTTCAGCAGTAGCAAGGATTAACAAGTAAAATTCTCAACGAAAGAAGTGTCCTAAAGAGCTCTTGAAGATGGACTGTTTTGAACCCATCCTGAGATTGTATGGTTAACTGGTTCCAACTGGTTTCAATGGCTAGCATGATATGGGCACCAAAAACAATATGGCACACCTTAATATGGCAGATCAACATACCAAGTTTGACTCTCATCTGACTTACTGTTATTGAGTTAGAGTGTGCCCAAGCAACTGTTGGGGGCACATACATTTTTTTAGTCTTGCAAGTATGCCCGACATGCCAGAATCAGAGTTGTGTGTATATGTTGTTTTACACACATACACCCCTATCCACAAGTATAAATCCATAGAATAGGTAACTGGACAAAAAGTTAGATTGACCTTCAAAGTTGAGGGTCCATCAAAAACCATACATGAGATCAGAATAAGTTTGTGTCCTTAATAAATTGTGTTTCCAAGGTCAGTGTGAACTGCTGACATTTGACCTTCACTAAATGCAACAAAGTTCTTGTATATATTCAGTGTGGTGTACTAACGATCTGTCATCACTCCAAGATTGCCATCCTAAATATTGTGTTAACAAGGTTTTATGAGTTTGAACTCTGCTGATCTACATTGGCCTTGCCTTGTATTTAATATGATTGATATCAATACTTAACAAGAGATCAGTCTTGGGTGCACTCTTTGGATATTACTTCGACCAAGTACAGCAAATCTTTACTGAAATAAAGGATAATTGAGTTGATATCATTCATTTTGAGAAATGTTTGAAGGAAGCAATTTGCATGCAAATCTTCTAGTTAATATCATTAGTCATGTATCTCTTTGTACAGCCACAGAAAATGAGAGAAATTGTAGTTATCTTATGAACAGGGGTAGCCTATGGTCACCTTAGGGCAAAAATGTCTGTTCACAGATATCCAATGAGTGACTTTGATAGTTAATTACCCTATTATTGTTGCTTCAGTTGTGTGCCAAATGTTCAGAATCTCTCAGTTTGACCATTCACCATCAACATAAGAGTAATACTCCACAAATGTGACAAAATATCATGAATTTTGTGAACCAACTGAATGAGACCCTTTAATGACCTCTCTTCTCTGTAGTACCATTTCAGAGGAATAGCAGCTTATGTTATGGGTGATAGTACTCACTGTGTCACCACCTGGACGCCAACCTGCTGGACATACTTCTCCATGGGTATCAGTGTATTGAAATGCTTGCAAAAGTCTCAGTGTCTCATCTACTGATCGTCCAACTGGTAAGTCATTCATGGTAATTTGTCGTAGTATACCTTTACCATCAATGATAAATAAGCCCCTATTGGAATAAACAATAACATTAGATTACAGCAATGTTCCATGTTTAATGGTGATAGATATTCAAAGTAAACACGTGTAACAACTATAAAATGATCAATGAATTAGCTCTGCAATCACTGAGAGTGCACTGAGAGTAATGCATTTTCATTTCTATATAGCCAACTGTGCATACAATCACAGCACAAACAAATCACTAAAAACTGTTCAAATATAAAGAATCTTAAATCAATCCTTGCCCTCTCTAGCATTTTGACTGTGCTGGCTTAAAGGAGGATAGGTAGTTGTGACAAACATTTCCCCCATTTTTTTTCTCTTTCTTTCTCCAAATTGAGCACAAGAATATCCAGTGTTAGACCTACAGAACAAATAAAAAGCAATGCAGAAATGCATTGTGGTTTTGATGATCCAATGAAAAGAATTTTTCTCTGAATATGCTGTAATAGCATTAGTAACATGTGTCAAATTAAGCTACGTATGCTAGTGTTGAATGCTATACTGAATTCACATTCAGTACAATGAAGGATATTACAAACCATAAATGAAGGTTATGTTTTTAATGATTTTGAATATGACATCTGTCCGAACTTGAAATTTTCATATCAATGCGATACACCTACAATCTAATAGTGAGATCTGCCCAAGTTTTCCTTTTGAAATATTGTGTTTAACTATTTTTTCCAATTTGACGCCTGTCCACTTCAAATGACCTTTGAACTCTACCAAAATCAACGGGAATCTTGTAATCAATGTGATACACTTACATACCAAATGTGAGATATAATGTTCACAAGTAAGCTGCATTGGTAGGAACAAAAGTATTGGTATACTGGCTGTTCCATGCCAGGTAATACCTGATATACTCGACATTTTTGTAGAATCACTGTTTACTGTTACTTGTAGGTACCGCAGTGTTTTCATGTAGGACTGTACAGTGCATGCACATGTCTGTTTAAACAGTGTCACTTTTTCCATGATCTTTAAATCACACAGAGCAAGAATAATTGCTACAGCAATAAAAATGTGGAAGTTAAATCGCTTTACCTCAGCTAAGTAAATTTTACCATCTACTGCATCTTTAATAATGATCATCATCAAATGACAGGAAAATATCCACCTCATCACTTCAACTGCATCATCAATTAAGACCTGATACACAGCTCTGTAACATCCCTGAAAAGTATGCATTTGTTTTCTTTTTAACAAAATAGGGAAGAATCACGATCCAAGTGAAAATATGCAACCTCAAACTTGAAGAAATTAAGTGTAATAAAAACAAACAGATTTTGGAAAACAGTGATGCAGAGGATTTACCTTAGAGTGTGTCCTAAGTCTTCTAAGAGAACCCCATAATCTTTGGAGATCTGATGTGTCAAGTCAGACAACAATGGTATCTTGATAGGTCCAAGTCCACCTTGTTTTCGAGGTGTTTTTATCCTGGAAGTGGAAAAACAATAAGTAACAGCAGATAGTTTATGATACTATTCTTTGTTTGCTGAACATTGTGAACATATGATTGGTACACAGATGAATGAACAAAGTCAAGCTCAATAGCTACTACTGGGTTCAAGCAACCATTGCTTTGTGGGTTTGATAATTTACAAAACAGAGAGGGATGTGATTCCTTGGCAATATGTACAACGAACATAAGACAACCTTTACACCAACAACGAAGTTCAAATAACTTACAATCTTTGAGGATGATATCAATATTCTGGTCATAAGAAGCATTCTTCTTGCATTACTACATCAAGAGTAAGTTTATTTTACCTAAAAGGTGAAAATGCTTCTAAGAGGAACAT
>VJOZ01045809.1:363-25768 GCA_009801055.1 Stichopus horrens | reverse complement strand
GGGAAGTAGAAAACTTCTGAAGTCAGCTTCAAAATACAACATGGGTAACAATACGTAAATTCAATTCCATCTTTTTTTTGAGGTTGTCTCCTCCGTTCATTTGTTCTTCATTGGACACAAAGGTTTATGACATTACAAGTATAAATAAGTTATTGTTAAAGGTTACAAATCCATCTTTAGACTGTTTAAGTGTTAGTGCCACTTATTGCAAATGTTGCAAAATACAAGGTTTGATTCCGTCCAGGCTCGAACTGGGACCGTTTGCGAATTAGGCAGACGTGATAACCACTACACCACGGAATCAGCTATTACAAGATAATTATTTGTAGTTTCTCATAGCTTTCTCATAGCTTTCAAATAAGGACTTCAACAGAAAGAAATGATTATGTCATCACTTGAAATGCCATATTGGCAAAGTGTGTTGTCTCGTTGATAGTAAATTGAAGGGGAAGTTTGACCAAATATGTCATAATTCTGAAGGCTCTTATTTTCAATTTTCAGTTTCATTTTAGTTCATTCATCTCTGAACATTTTATACACTTAATGTACATAAAACATCGCAAATAGCGTCATGACCTAATAATGAATGTATGGTCCATCTGCGAGGTTTTTTAAAAAAAAAAGAAGAAGAAAGGTAAAAAAAAAGTAAAAAAAATCCACGTATGCTCAATGTGATATAATTATAAACTTGACAATTTTGAAGCACAAAAAAGTTTACAAGAAAAAGTGTGTATTTCGGACTCCCTGTGCTTCTTCAGCACAAACAACTAAATGTTGAAGTCAATTTTCAAAAACAACAGACTGCACACGCTCATGTGTAGTGCGCGCTCGGAGAACGCAACGATATATGACATGATTAGTCTGTTGCGTGCGTGTTAACAATTATTATCACCCAGTCCCAACCCAAACAGAGGGAAATCACACAACGATCCTAGGTTTTGTTTACACCATTGGAATTAATGTAACAGGTGTTTTACACTCCCAGCTGGACATGGTGTTCCAGACCAGGAACGTGTTTACGAGGGGCGCATGTGCTCCTTCCCCACGTCCGACGCTAATCGGACGAACAATCGCTTAGTCGGGGATTTAAGGGTAAGGGAAAACACTGAAGACACTCAACAGGGTTTTACCAGGTAAGGGCAGGAGTGCCCCCCCCACCCTCTCGAGGATGCTCCACCGTGACCGGTCGGGGAGTTTTATTCGATACGATACAGAATGCAGAATATAGCAAAAGCATCTTTTTCGCTCCCAGAGAGGTTACTCGCCCTGTAACTAAGAGTTCCTCTAGATTCTTCAGTAGTTCCATCCGCCATAGGTAGACAGCACAGGCCCTCCAAATCTTACCAAGCAACATGAAGGAAGAGAGCATAGTTGAAATAGATCTGTTGCTAATTTCAAGCCATGTCGCAAGGCCTAGCTGCAGCTTTCATGTGTTGGCCATGCAGTATATCTATAGTGAAAGAATTACAGCGTAAATAGTATGACCAAGAGGACGCAACTTCCAAGACGGTTATTGACCTGTATAAGCTGTTACATGGTACTGATATTCTAATAAATTACTGCTATTAGCGAAAAATTTTCCGGCGCTTGGCGCGCTTTCCAATGTTACATTTTAGATTCCATGGAAATAACACTCTAAAAAATACTAAAAGGCTATAGCCAATCGAAAATTAAACAGCTTTCTCACCGTCAATACACCTCACTAAACGAACAAAGGTTACAACCGTTGGCAGACGGCAAGGCCACCAACGCAAACAGATGTTTGTTGCTTCAACTTAGGAAGTGGTAAGTCCACTATGGTAGTGGTAAGGCAACTTCTTAAGGAACCCGGGGCACAGACGCGCGCACTGAAGAATCTGATAACTTAGACGTCCCACCTTTAAGCCCCCACCCCTGAAGAAGACTTTCCTTTTCATGCTGTTCAGGTCATGAACAGATATAAGCACTTTGAAGTATTATTACTTAAGTATTATTTACTTAAAATTACAATAATTTGGCTATAGGTACAGTAAAAATTCATCAACTGTTGTTCCCGACCGAAATCATAAATTTAAAATCTGCCATTTCTGGTTGAGTTTCGTGGCAGAATTGATTAGTTCTTCAAAACGTTTTGGAAGACGTGGCCGAAAACTGCGACGCTCTACATAAGACATAACTTTTGCTGCATATTGAAGGTAGATTTTGATTTTGCATATAGTAGCAGGCGTGCGTTGGAAATTATATAAGTAATTATTGTAATATAAGAATTATGGCAATACAAGTATTATAAGTAAATATTAAAAAGAAAACGTATCAAGGGGAACAATCAATAACGAACGCTACATTTCTGTTTAGCCCCGTTTTGTGTGTGCTAATCAAACGTTTATTAGTCTTAGCCTTAGTTTTACTTCATACTCTCTCCGAATCAATTTTTTCGACTGTTTGCCTTCAAGTTTGTACCTACAAATGACAGAGCTGAGTTCTTAAACGATCAAAATTGTTTGCACTTACTTTGTTGTTGGACTGTGCGGTTGGAATAAATGTATATGTTTTAGTTTTAGTATTTCTTTTTGACATTTTCATAGCAAAGCCGTCCGCATTTTTGTTCTCGTCTCAATTGTATCCTCTCCATTTAAACTGCTAACTATTTAATGATTCTCAGCCTAACAATCTTGTGTGTGGCGCTGTCTATTGTTGACCTGTCAGACGACTAAGTAGGGTTTCTGATTTAGATACTGTTTAATGACAAGTAATGGTTTTACCTGCCTCCCGTTATCTTGTTTGATTGGTCCGCACCCAATTAGCTTGCCTGTAAGGCCAGACGGGGGCTGTTACCAACTAGCCAGATTAGCTGGTAACCATCTCGTTGTTTATTAAGTGTAATTATTAAACTAAATTCTTACTTGAACGTCATACTCATCTGAGTCTTATCCAGAAATAGTTGTTTTTGTCAGCATCTTTTATGAATCTAAAGTCTGACTGAAATTGTAGCTCTAATTGAAACTTAAAGCAACTCGCTCATTACATCCATCGCCTGTTTGGGTACATATTTATTTGCATTCTTTCCTGTGTTTCACGATAACTCCCTGCCTGACGATAAGTCAAGATAAGCAGAGACAGGTATGGAGGAAATATTTATCAGTCATACCAAAAGGTCAAATGCCACAAATGCCAATTGTTGAGGAAAAGTGGTCACGATCCCGATAGACAGTGAGTTGCATAAATTTCAGTTTGTCGGAGTGTATTAATGATTATTACCATGCCCTTTTATAACCCTTAATGTATTTAGACTTGTAATCCCTCTTTACTATGTACTTTGAAACGCATTAATTGTCGTCACCTCTGCAAGGTATCCCAATCCTCTCTAAACCGTTAAACTCGTTTACAATTATTTTAATTCTTAACTCTGCCGACGTTGTGCCCCAGTGACACGTCTGGAGTACCGTCTATTCACCCGCGGTAGGTTGAGACTCTGTATTGCCGTTCACCTGTTTGGATCACCACGTAAGTGTTAAAGAAACTAACAAAATTAAGCCAATGTTTATGTTTCAGTAATTTAATATTCATCCAATATGTCAAATTAATGATAATATCCTAACTGCATAGATAGACCAATTTTAGTTTGGAAATTTTCAACGCCCCTACGAGCATTTAGGCTAACTAATCCAAATTGAATATAGTCCCAGGTTAATGATTGTTGTACACAATAAACGAGCAAGCTAAAGGTGTATCGCATATTAATCACAATGACATTCTGCAGGGTCTTGAGACATGAAAATTGGAGTATGGCATGTTAAAGTACTGGATGTAGGCCTATCGATCATTGAAAATGATGTAAATAGCCCACAAATTCTATCAGTCAAATATTGTAAATTTTACAGGCAAATTTCTGTCTTTAAGGAGCATCAAAAACGTTCTCTAAGTATGAGCATGCATGCAATCAAGAAACGGATCCGTTACGTTTACTTATCATTTTCGTAGGGAAGGCATACAGAACTAATGTGCTCAGAGGGTTATCTTTTGGAAGAATATATCTTCTCACAAAATACCCATATCACAAGCAGTGTGAAATCAAATAATTCACGTTCACATGTTTAAAACACTTGAGGATATAGTCAGAGACAGAGATTTTAATAAAACAGTGCAAACATTTTTATAAAAACGTAATGCTACAGCGTTTTGATAACAATTCACGTTGAACATTATTGCTTTGAAAGAAGTGAAACGTTATTGTTTTATTATTTATCATCATTATATTCCATGATTAAAGATTAAATCAGCTCTTCTTTTATATAAACTGTTTGATGTATTTAACAGCATTTAACAGCATTTCCACAATAGTGAAATATTGACATGGAAACGTATTAATGACGACAGCAGCACATTTGCAAGCTGACACCAAACATTTTGACGATGCTCTGAAAAGACTTGTTTTCCATGTTAAAAATCGCAGCTAGTGATGGACATGATGTCTCTCAGAATAATTAATATTCGTTTGAACGACGCTTCCGTGAAACATGTTTGTCTCAAATATGTTTTCAATCAATCAAAATATTTCTTTGTAAGAAAATTAATAAATATTTTAAGTAATATTAAAATTATATTAAGGTTAATTATGCTGAGATATAAGTCCTGAATCAATATGACGTATATTTCTGTGCTAACTTTGCTAACTGACGTACAATGCATGGAGGATATGTAAACATACCTCAATCATAAACCTCTGAGTTTTCATGTCTACAGTGTATCAACATCACCCAGGATTTAAATCTTTACGTGGGTGGCTCCATCGTATTTGATCCTACAAGTTGAGTGTTTATTTATGTAGAACTTATTGTTTTGTTTGTGCTTTTACTTATATATAAATACAAGATGTTTGCCTTTGCAAATCAAACGAATGGGAGGAAATGGAACTTTTATTGTGTTCCAAAAGTCAGCAAATTTCTAAAATAAATAAATGGGAAAACATCAATCTATGATGAATGGTATAACACATTATAATAAGAATAACATTGATATACGGAAAGAATCCTAATGAATTATGCATCCTCTTTCACTGCCATGGAACATTTAGCAATTACGTTTTCTTGACATGCCTCTTACCCTCATACCCCCTTTTTAATGAGGGAAAGGATAGTAAATGCAGACACAGCATCCGAGAACCTCAAAATTGAGTTTATATGGAGATCGATATCCTGAAGGATGAAAGTTGGATGACGAGGAAGTCCCATATCAACGTTCTGGTGGATTTGATTGATGTTGGTCCAAAAACTTCCATAATTTAAAAAGATTTGGAATACATAGATTTGCATTAGTTTGTAGTAACAAATAATGAAATCTTTCTTGAGGTATGATATTGTCATGTTGACATCCACCTATTTTAATCAGAGTGAAAAATAAGACAACATATTGTCCAAAACTGTCATTCACACTTGATATGAAACATTATTCACCATCTTTTATGCTTGCCGTGAGGACGCTTTTACATCAGTGTGATACTTAAACAACAGCAAAAGATGACGGACGTCATGCAGAAAATACCTAGTAATTGGAAACATTAGAATGAATTATTAAAGATGTGCGGATTGTTATTTTGTTGGTCTATTGTGCATTTTCGTATTACAAAAAACCCTCCTGCGTATAAGTAGAAGGGCTTTCAACCATAAAAAGCACTGGCTGTTTCATTTGTGGGTACTTGGGAGTATTTCATTTAAAAATTGTCTGCTACTCTGATTTTGGCTGATAGCCCTCCCCGTCGATAATCTCTTCGCCGCAGAAGCCGAGTGTTGCGGAAGGATGGAGTAATCAACATTCTTGCAAACCAACGATTTTCTTGTCTCGTTTTTCGAAAACATGTGAAAGGAGAAATCCGAAAGTAGCAAAAGAGTACTTTACGAAATAACGTTCTCATCCTTAACATTTTGCGACATCCAATTTACACATGATCGTGATGAAATATTGAAACATTATTTAAGCATTTTCAAAATGTAAAAATGGCTCTTTTTCACTGTGGTTCACCCACCCCATTGGTACAAAGAAAGAAGTTATAAAGGAGAGCGTACCAGCGTCCAGCTAGGTATGGTTCCTAACATGGGATCTCTGTGTGGGAACCACGCAGCTAGTTTCTCTATACATACTACACAGTAACCGATGTCACGATTTTAGGGACAGTTTAGGGCTGTTATCCTCAAAAATAGAGGTAGGCCACAGTCTTCATCAACGGAAAGTAGTATTTTATTAAAATCGTGACATTTATGAGGAGGATGGCATAAAGGTAAAGGATGAGATTGCTATTTTTTGTTGTACCCTCTCACTCCTTTTGCAATGGTTCTTTCAAATGTTTTTGACAAACCGGTCAGAAGAATCCATGGTTTGAGAGCATTTTGACTGCTCCTGGCTTTCGTTAATTGTTCGTAGTTTTACGGTGCACGTTTATTTTTTTATTTCAAAGAAGTGACACTTTATATATTGTAATTAGTGAAAAGGAAGTGTAATTTAGCTTCATTCCATGCCCACAGATTAAAAGTAAATATTTGAAATAGATAAAAGATTAAAATAGTTCTTGTACATCAACTGTTTGATGTATCAAATAACATTTAAGTACCCCACTGTAGAAAGGTATACTGTACTAGACAATAACTTGAGATTAAATGACTCGTCATAAGTTCTCGTTGAGGTTCTCTCATTCATGTGGTGGGCAACTCTACACCCATGGCGGCCACTTGTGTTGTCACTTGACACCTCGAAGAGAAATCCATACAAATTCCTTACGATTAAGTTTACTCCTTTGTGTTTAACCCAAATAAATTGTCTATGGAGCTTATAATACATTTCTGACAAAATTATCTTACACTTTTTTCTTGGGCAAAATCTGAAGGACAGCAGTTAAAATGTAGTCCATTATTTTTATATTACAGTTTAGAAAAGTATTTCACGTTTGATATGCATAAAAAAGGTTCATGATAATAACATTTTAGACTAACGACTAAGTTAATGATAACTATAGTCGGTTTTAGATACAAAATGGATATGACACATGATAGAACGAAAGAGAGAAACTGTATTTCACACAAGACTGGCACCAAATTGCAAAGAACAACTGTAACATATCAAAAACGCGATTCGAGGGGAAAAAATATCCAAGATATCCATCCGCACATATAATTGGCTATATATCAGCTTCTAAAGCTTATGTCACGATCAATTACCGTCGTGTCTTTGAATACGTTATTGGAGCTTCAAACTTCAGTTTATACTTCTATAAGACACTGCATTTTACACTTAACAACATGGTAGCCGTCGTATGTGACTACTATATCATCTTCTGAAGCCGATATGACGATGATTTAAAGATGTTCGCATAGGTTTGGGGAGGGGAAGAGAAAATAAAATTTCTTAGCTTTCTGATACATTACATTCTTTAATCAGATTTCAAACCTATGGAACGCAACAAGTTCAACGTTTACTAAGAACGGTGTCATTGCTGAAAACTACGCTGTACAATGAGTTAATGACGATGTGAACATCAACAATAACGTCGAAAGCGTTGGTACTAGCAGTGTGATTATCATTGACCAAGAGGTAACCCCTGGGTGATAATGTTGAAAATGTAAGTGACAGGGATAAAAATTGTTAATAGAGTCGTGACAAGTTACAGTCGTTCTAACAGTTGATAACAGTCGACACTGTTCTAAGAAAAAACTGATGGAGGCGTGGCACTATGAAAAGTGTTTTAACATGTTTGACGACTTATCATGGACTTTGAATTTGTTTGGCAACTTAGCAGCAATGATTCCAATGTAGGACTACTAATTGCATCTTTCATTTTAAAGTGATTGCGTGTGTAATGAAAAACTAAAAAGATAAGATTATGTTTGATGTTTACCTTTTTATATTTTCATGTACACCCGAGGATGTACATGAAAGGACTACGTCTTTTTATGAAGGAAACTGACATCAACTACTTTGAAAATCAACGGGATTGGTATAAAAACATAAATCATATTTGAAAACAGGAATCATATTTGAAAATGAGCCGCATTTATTCTAAGCGCCTACATAATGAATATGCAACAGTAGAGGTCTCCCTACTGTTTCAAACATACTACTCAAGTCGTCACTTCTTGGTCGGTATCGTTGATTGAAGTATTTGGTGTAAGGAAGCACTGTATTTACAGATAACCTAAGAACTGAACACAAAATTTCGGCGTCAGTGATCCTGAGTTGTTTTGATTAACTGAATATTCAATGCTAGTGCACTCCCATTGGCTTGTTCAAAGAACCACACCGTTGTTTGAATGAAAACTGTTAACCACTACATTATCGAATTGTACACTTTTCTGTTGGTATGATAGACGAATTTGAAATGATATGGGGGACTTAACCAACTGGAACCTATTTATTTTCCCAGATTGTATGAATGCTTTAATTAAAAGCCTTACCAAACTTTTAGAGGTGAAATTTCAATGTTTTTACTTTTTCCCTACGCATGCAACCACTTTATTACTGAATATTCTTTCGTAACTTTCAAACTGAACCAGCTCAGTCACCTTTGTTCGGTTAAGACATTGAAGAATAAAGAAAAAGAAACAGCAACGCAACTTTTTCGACGAAAAAATTTAACATAACAACACGTTTGTCAACACGGTACGTCTGATAAAAGCACGTTCTCAAGACAAAACCAATCACTATGGGGTGTAGGGAACAATAAGAGTCATATCTTGCCCGCATTTTCTGCCGGTTGGTTGACTGCATCCCCCACCAAGGCATCTGCACATTGTCTGAGCAGTTCATCATCTAATTACTACGTCACGCTCCTGCGCCCTTCACCTCGCCAATAAAAAAAAGGGGGGAGGGAGGTACAAAGACTAAATAGCAAGCTTAATACTAAAAACGTAGAAAGGAAAATAAAAAGCAGAATTATTAAGAAGAGACGAAGCGAAGGAAAATGTAGAGAAAGAAGAGGTGGGTTCGCCTAAGCTAGAATCTGAATGCATATATCAGGACTTCATCGTAGTTTCTTTTCAGTATATTTTAGACTTTGATTGATTAACTGATGAGTCATTGCTTTTAGTTAGCCAAATAAACGAAATAAGAAAATATACCAAAGTAGTCTTTTTCATTACGTCAAACCAGATGAAGGCTATTTACATTTATTGAGTACATTTACATTTTACATTTATTACACGTAAAACGTCAACGGGTCCGAACTGTTTCCTTCATCCCAATACCACCACATTTTTCTTTAAAAGAAATATATTTTTTTTGCAGAACGACACGTCATTTTTTTCCGTACTAAATTACATTTCATATGACAATCTGTAAATAGCAGCTAGGAAGCAATAGCAATTATTAGCAGTAACAATAAGTTATTCGCTTGTTACATTGAAAGTTTAAACGCTTTGAGTAAACTATGAGTAATCTCTTCAAACAATCTCTGTTTCCTGAATGGATTAACAATGAATAAATATTTTTTTGTACACGGTAGGTTTGATAAAAGCCCGTCCTCAAGATACATCAATCTTTTTGGGGGTGTATGGTACGATAAGAGTGATATCTTGCTCGCATTTACTGCCGGTTGATTGACTACATTACCCACCGACTTTAAACTCTTTGAGTTAACTGTGAGAAGTCTGTACAAACAATTTCTGTTTCCTGTATGAATTAACAATGAAAAAGTACCTTTAAAGACTAGATTTTCATCAACACTTAGTCAGGCCTTGATTGTAGATCAATAGGTGGTACACTGTGTTGAGAAGTGTTACACTAGGCATTCCTTCAGATAGGGCTATGAGACATTTATATACAACCTTAGTTTCATGCAGATTAAGTAAATTAAGATCGGTCAAGTATTTGCAAACTGACGGCCTTCGTCTGTGATATGATGGAGTCAAGTGGTTATAAAAATTCTCAGAATGCAACCCTTATTGCGATCTTGAATTGTACCCATGACCCCTACCCCGCCTTTCGCCTAACCATGCGAGGTGAAACCATTAGTCAACATTTCCTTTCAGTTAGCCTACCTTTTTCTGTTTGCAAAAGCAGCAAAAACTGGGTACTGAGAGTTAGACAAATCAAAGGAATGAAGAGTGAGCTTGATGTAGTGCTAAGAGCTAACGAATTTGTGGTCAAATTTTCGTAAGGTAGAGCTGCAAATCGATCTTCCGATGATGTCAAGGCGATTTAAAAGCAAAGAACAAGAATGAACAAACCCCTTTGTTGTCTTATTGTGTCGCCATGTGTCAAGTTTTGAAATTGACTGGGACCAGTAATTAAGTGCCAACGCCCACTCCTTCTTGTTCATGTTTGCTACGTTGAAAACTACTAGGTAAGTGAGCTAAATTCAAACGTCGTTCCGGCCACCAGCACTTTTGGACCTTTACCATATAATTTAACTGATGTCATTAGTCACTCAAAGCACGGAAATGTGACAGTAGATAGTTCTGCACCAGTCCTGCATATCTTGAAATGATCACTACTGTATTGTGGTCAGTTACGACAAGTTGATCACAACTAAGTATTTATCCCCCTACCCTTCTCTCCCCAATCTCACTTCCAGGTAATGTTGTATGTGCAATAATCTTTATTCCTGCATGTATGTGTTAAATGATCACTTTTGACCACGTTTGAGGACCGTTTATTACTACAATAGTGCAACCAACATCGAAAATTACATATCGCTGTCGTCAAAGCCATCACTGTGTGAGATATGAACTGAGAAGAGCCCTTAAAATGTCATTCCTATGAATATTCAGTAAACAATAATGACAAAAACAAGAGGGCAATCCACGGACCGATTTCAACACTGGGGCTGCACGCGTGGATTCGTAATGCTACCACATTGCATGTCCCAGAGACGAAGTTCCGAGCACTGATCGTAAATTAAGCCTCAAATATTCCTCAAACATAAAATGGTGCTGAGCAGAAAAAAAAAATGAAGAAGAAAATGGTAATTTTGATATCTACTGAATGGTAGCAAGTTTAAGGCTTTAGCTTGGTTCCACTTCTCAGGCTCAAGTAATGATAACAGGAACGGCTCAAACGTATCTGTGAATATTACGCTACACAACACAATTATAACATTGGGTAATTCCATGTAGGTTCGGCTTAGTGGTTACAATTATGGGCAAGAGTACCCCTCTATGAGTCATTTGTACATTAGTCTCCTATTTACCGCTGTGGGACCCGGCTCTCCTCAAATTATTGTTTTACTTATAAAAATTGGCAGGGATGTTCAAAGACATTACCCACAGGGGTCAGTTCTGGCAGTTGTTTTGGCTTTAATTTAAGGGTGGTGTCTACCGACCGGATTCCGGACTTTTTTTTCCAACCAATCGCACAATTTTACCAGTTTACTATAAGAGAGATATACTGTATCTTCATTCATGTGTTCATAGGAGCGGCCTTTCAAAATTTTGTGTGTAATGCTTAGTCTCAATGTATGGGGAAATCCAGATTCTGAGGAAACTTGGCTTTCTCAAATATTAGCACTGCGATTTCACTGAATTTACCGTTACATTAATATTACATTGAACAGTATGTTCTCAGTTAAGTCCTTACAAAGCTTTAAGTTCATTGGTTTAATGGTTGTCAAAATAAAATAAAAAAAACTGGAAATACAGAGGGATACTTTCAAGTTTTCTTTATGGGAAGGTTACAAACGAAATGTAACTTGATTACTTTTCTTCGGAAAAAATTCTGAAAATTTAGTAAATTTGGAATTAGCGTCACTATAACTTTCATGGTAAACAGAAACAATTATTTCCTCCATTAACGAAGGACTTCCTGGATGAAATTTCCTAAACCTGCTATTGGGCATTGTGTGGAAGGGGTTATTGTTTTGTTCAAATCAATTTGATTGGCATCTAGTAGCTCCTATTGTCACATCCATGTTGTTATAAATATACAGACACAAAGAAAGTCATCATAACCTATGTAAAGTATGTGTGAGTAGTGCAGGGGTGACGAACATAGAAACACGCATGTCTTCACGAAAACAAATCGGAATCTTCCAGCATTTTAAACAGGTACATCCTATCAATTTTTGACCTCATCGTTCAATGCTATTGCTGCAATGGTGGAGTGTACCGTTATTCGGGTCAGACTGATGACCTTGTACGCCGTTATCTGCTTGGTACTGTTCAGTCTGACTATGCAGACATGTTCCCAGCCATTAGCTGTAGAACGAGGAACAAGTTTTGGGGACGTCAGTTCGTTTTATTCCTCGTTTTCATCATGTAAGTTTTCTTTTGCATTAATAAATGTAACTTGGTACGTTCCGGGTGCAGGGAGGACAAATAACATATTTGCAACTTATGTTGAGGGGTCGGTCTAGCGGGTAACGCCACTCTATCTGATCTCAATCTGACAAAATGAAGACTTAGTGAGAGAACCGATGTATTTTGTCCTGCTTAACAAATGTGTACACACATATCCTCGAAATTTTGATAGATGCTGATGGGAAATGGAGTCCATTCCATCTTAAGGTGAGGTTGCCTCAGTTGATACGTGGTTTTATCTAGCTTCAGCTATCATTAGGTAATGAGAATACCGTTCATTTTTGTCGATTCGTTAACACACGAATGAGTAAAAATGCGTTTACACGAATATGGTGTACCATTTGAATATATAAAAGAGTGAAAATTTTAAAACGTGATTTTTTTTTAAAATAACCGTGCCTGTTGGCAGTAATCTGAAATACCTCGCTTAGTGTTCATCTGAATTTACAGCCATCATTGGAAACGACTTTTTCGTAGTTAGTAAAAGAAATAGTTCGAATATCAATTTCTATTCATGACGATTATTTTAAAACTCCCCTTTTTGATACGCTGAACTAAGAAGTCTGTACTCTATAGCGTAAATTTCAAAATAAGGTCTTTAGCTTATTTAGAGATTTTCCAAATGTTTTGCCAAACTGTAAAAAAAATATCATCTTTGGGATAGACTAAAGTAATCCAACGTTCAACAAGAGATGTCGTTGCACAGATGGTTACGGAAGACAATCACCCTGAGATGTTTTCCCAGTTAATTTTATTTAAATGGCTATGCGATCCAATGGCTATGTGATAGTTATGTCCGTCTTACAAAAGTTTGCTCTGTCATTAGACATATATGGGTCAAAAAATATTGTTTGTGTTTGCCCCAAGATCTACAGTAGTGCGGTTTGGGTACGTTTCCAAGAAATAAATTTTAATGATGTCAAGTAAAGAACAAAATATGCTTTCCAGTATGCACATAGGCTATGTATAAACGTTAACTGAGGAGCTGAGGGATGATTACATGGAACATCCTCCCCTTATCAAATTAAAAAAAAAAAATCGGGTTCTGCGACATTTCTTCTAATTTTATGCACACTAAGTAATTAAGTAGAGTAATGTTATGTACGACAAATAAGAAGCAATTGCTGCCATATTGCGCTTTGAGTTGATTCCAACTTATTTTCTTTTCACTGCATCTTTTTCTGATAGCGGTATCAAGTTATGGCCCATTGACCGACAGAAGACCGTGCGTCTTTAGAGAAAACTTCAGAGTACACGCGGAAAAATGGACATTAGATCCCTGTACAATCTGTGAATGCAATAATGGAACGACCGGTTGTGACATTGTCAGTTGTCCTACGCCACAATGTGACAATCCTGTCACGGTAATAGGGGAATGCTGCTTACTTTGTCCTTACAGTAAGTTACATTTTAATTAAAACAAATCTCTCATTATTCTTCTTGGTCTGCCTCGGTTTGCATGAATAACGTTATGATTCTCATATTTTGTTGCAGAAATGCAACTTTTCAACTTTTTCAACCACTTTTCACCCGAGGCACGGATTACCGAAGGAATACGGAAGAAAATGAAATTTTCGGCGGATGTAGAGGTATTCAATCAAAAAACTTCAAGAAGAATACGAGGAGAAAACATGTGGAGGATCAGCGCCTGGGTCAGCAGAAACAGTGACGGTTCTGGACAAAAGTTTTCATACGAACCTAACGTTTTAACTGAAGGCCAAAGGGCACAAGATTTTTCCAAGAAAGATTACAACCCACCCGAGAACAAGTGGGTATTCAAGAAGCTGCGGTATATATTTGACGGCAGAGAGGGCACTTGTGATGATTTTAGGTATTTTTGCATTAAGTTCAACATGACGGATAATCCGAGACCTGCTTTTGACTTGGATTTTACCTACACAGTGTACAGGGAGGAGTACGAAAGAGAAACCCACTGCGTTCGACTGGGACAGTGTGAAGGTGATCAGAAAAGTGACATGTGGTCGGCATGTAGATATTTCCAAAGCATAAAAAACTGTGTATTCATTCCCTTCAATAGTCCGATGGATGAACTGAGATGATTGCACTGGATAATGTAGCTTAACTATTACAAGGCAAGGAAAGAGAATGGATAAGGAGGTTCATTTGCGTACTCAGTTATTGTCAAAGACAAACAAAGTAGCACATATTTTAAGCCAAGATTTCATTTTCACCGCCAAAACATCAAACCACATAACTTGTTCACTGCAACAATTGGGAGAAAAGCTAAGATTTAATTAGAGTAGGTGTTTTCGCCATTACCTTCTCAGCACAAAAACTAAACTACGACACACCGTCGTAGTTTCACTTTGTCTAATCTTTTCTGCACAAATAGTCCGTACAATTAATACAAAACTGTCTCAAGTTTGTTATAATAATGTGACAACGAACCTATCAAACAGTAAATTTACCTTTGCAGGGTAATGAACGACCACTGTTCTCAGAAAGATAGATACTAGAGCAACTAAAAAACGATGTACAGTGAATCAAGAGATATATTATGCACTTATAACATCTAGTTCGTTGATATTGTAATACAGTTGAGGCCGAGGA
Organism: Stichopus horrens; assembly: GCA_009801055.1. Classification (NCBI taxonomy): domain Eukaryota; kingdom Metazoa; phylum Echinodermata; class Holothuroidea; order Aspidochirotida; family Stichopodidae; genus Stichopus; species Stichopus horrens. The sequence goes on along the minus strand of VJOZ01045809.1, from coordinate 10,940 downwards.
GAGAATTACTGAATTGTCTTTTACGCTATTTAAGTCTAAAATTTCCAAATTACTATCTCAAATTCTCGTTTTAGGAGTAGTTGCGAACACGTTTGATTGGGGGCTGACAGGACAGAATCCGATTCCAGGGGAAGAGACTCCCGTATCTATCGAAATCGACGTCACATTCCGTGACAACACTCCTGATCTTGAAGGGGAAGACCTCTGGCGTGTGGCGTTGTTCGGCAGTAGCAATCTACTGGGGAAAGGACCTCGTTTTGGAGAGGTGGCCCAAATACTGAACGACGACGAAAGCTCGAGAGACATCAGTGGTGCCAATCCCCTCGAAATCGATGGTATTCTGACTGATTTTGAGTACGGCACCATTGGGTGTGTCGAAAACATCAACTACATTTGCATGGAATTCCTGAAAGGGGACGCTCCGAATCCAGATTTCACATTGACTGTGGAGGGAGTTCGCGGTGATGTTTCACGAGAGTCGATGATATTATGCAAGGAACAAGAATGTCAGTCTAGTAAGTACTCAGGCTCAAGATAAAGGACAAAGTTTTTACCCGAATGTCATGGAAAGTTTATACGTATTTGAAATTTATAATGAACAACTTTTTACTGTTGCGCTACTTTACCAATGGTTTTACAGACGTATGTATAAGACATAACTGCATTAATGTACCCTTTATGAGAAGAAGATAAATGTTGTTTTAGATCATGGGCGATAATGATCAGTAGAGCATGCATTATACAAACATTTCAGGAAACTGAAATTGTCTTTAACTGTCCATTATGACTTGACGTTATTTTGTTTATTAGTGGTATCAGACTAATCATAGCTTTGAATTAATTTTCTATGAAGGAAAACAACTAACTTATGAAGACATTTCTTATTCTGTAAAAAAAAAGACATGTAAAAACAGATAAAACAACCAGATAGAAATATTCTGAGAAATGCTATGTTTTGAAATACTGTTAGTTTGACAAATAAAAAATGCACAGGAGTCGCTCACCTAAAACGCCGAAGAAACACAACAAGAATATTGTGAGTTTACTTAAATCGCTAGAAAAGGAACGTTGTGTGATGGCCCTTTAATGTTTGCATATTCTTGTCAAAGGGGTTGTCTTCAAAGAGTTGAGCGCTACCCTTCTGAAGCCTGAGATTCTTTTAGAGAATACAGACAATGCGGATACGACTGTCAAACTACAGGCTAGTACAAACAAATCTGTGACAGCCACAGTATCCGGTGAGCAGTTGTGGCAAGTCAAGACCTACTTTTCCCAAAACGATGACGGAAGAGGCACACGAATCAACGAGCAGTCACAAATCTTAACAGTAAATCTACAAGACCAGACACTGAATACTGGAGAAAACCTCGTCTTTAATAATATGGACTTTCAAGTGGATTTAAGTGGTGTAAGCTGTGTCGAGATACCGTTTATGTGCTTCGAGCTGCTAAAGAATCCATCTTCCAGCATCGATTACATTTTCGAAACACAACCAGAGCAGGATCCATTTGTGGACTGCATAAGCATGGAAGATGCTTGCAAAGGTACAAATAATTTCGAGAATTGAAGTGTCTTCCATTTTGGTCTCCTCAAAAAGTCCGAATCTAAGTCATTAGGAAGGATCGATATCAGAAAAATGTCGTCTCTGTTTTCATAGAAAAGGAGAGAATACATCAGTTTTAGGTCATGCACAGATTTGGATAAGACTTACATGAAAACTGTTATTTTGGTGACAGGTTATCGTATTACTGGGAAACTGAAAGAGAGATTAGGGAAAACCTTTGTGACTAAGTTGGTTCATGTAGCTTATTTGTATTCAGCTTGGACGTATGCAATATCCTCGGAATACATGTTTGGACACTTACAATTTTATGTTTAAAATGTTATGTTGGAAATTAAATGTCTCAAAGAAGAACACCGCCATAATTATTCCTCCAATGCATTTTATTTGCAAATGCATTTTATTTGTCACATCTCTTCCACATGTGTCGCACCTTATACGAGTATCATTCTTTCCAAGAGAACTATCGTATTCTTCATCCATCTTCATTTTTTTTTACACATTTCTCTGGATTGAATCAGCTATGTTTTATTATTATGTGTTTAATGCATTTATACCTGTAGGTGTCGTTTTTACTGAGTTAGAATGGTCTCGGGAGATCCCGGAAGATCGTGTTCCGGGCACCGTCTTCATAAACGCCATTGTCGATGTAGAACCCTACAGCACAAAGGTGACCGGCAAAGATCTCTGGCAAGTCTCCGTCTTTGCCAGTCGTGACGAGTTAGGGCAAGAACGCCTTGATCCGTCTTTTGCAGATATATTGACGCCCATTGACGCCGCAACCACTCTACCTCAAGGTGGACCTCTAACCTTCGCGGGGCTTGAAACTGCTCCCTTCGATGTCGACAAGATGGGTTGTGGAGAATTTCGATATCTTTGCCTAGAGTTTCGAAAGGGTGACAATCCTGTGCCCGACTTCACCTATGAAACCAAATCAGGTGAAGACACCATCGTTAAATGCCATGCCGAAGATTGTGCAGGTATGAAGTGTCTTGAGGGTTTTACCAGTTGAAATTTAGACAACTTCCATCATGCTGTATGTAAGACGCTTATAGGCTCTATAGACTTACGTTTATTAAGGCAATATTATCACAACACCACATCAACACATGAGAAACACAGTTACACCATTAATACAAGAGAAGTCGACAAATACAAAAATCATGTTATTTTCAACCACTGGAATTCTCCGAGCAAAGGAGGAAACCATACGAAAAAGAGGAAAACGAAGAAGAAGAAGAATCTGAACATTGATATGGATGATATGGATATGAAGATGAAAAAGTTAGTCGCCAATTACGTCCTTTTTCGTCCTGTGTTTTATAAGCTTATGAGTTTTACATACTTTCACGATTGAATGTCCAATAATCAACCCTGTATTTCGTCATCGTACGTTGTTTGTATCGTCCGTCTGCAGTATGTTATGAGTACTACGTGAAAGTGTCAGTAACGAGTGACATCAGATCAGAAAGTTTGACGTTGATCATTTGCTGAGCCGCATGTGTGAATCCCTGTTACTTATGGTGTTTTTTTTTCAATTTGGCACGCCTTGCAAGAAATATATAAGAACATACATAATTTAAAATAAGGAGAGGTTTCCATTGAAATAATTGCTAATGTTGAAAATTCTTCTATTGTAAGAAGCTAAAACTTCCATAAACTCGACTTGTTCAATCCATGATTACGTCACTTTTCACATTATTCTGATTTTGCATGATGATAATATTCTTAACAAAAATACATCTAACAACAGGAGTCCTAACAATAATAATCGTAGATTACCACCCATATGGACATTAACCAGAGTCATCATAATAACAATAATAACAATAGCAATAGCAGGTTAGCATTCAAGTGAAACGGCAACCATGAAGATCATGGACCAGAATAGACGTATAGTTCGTTCAGAGGAAAGACTGCTGTATGAGGTATGTCACTTACCAAGTATATGTCTCCGTTTATCCTGCATTTGACAAACATATATAGTTTTCTTTCCATTACTGAATATCTCCATAATTCCATGTTTAAACAACGTAATCAGGTAATGTAACATCAACAAAGTCTACAGTTACAGACATTTTTGTACTGGATCCTTGACTCTTATTACAATACTTACAAATACAATGAATAAAAATGTCCTTATTTGGAATGGTACATGGTTTAGTCAAACAGAACCCTGGTAACAACTGAGTTAGGTCTACCTCAGAGGCAAACGCCTTCTAATTTGGAGTGAATTAAAACTCCTCTTTGTTCTGACTAACGCACACTTTGAATTTTTGGAATGTCTTTTGACTTTGCAGACGAAATACTTGTTGAAAATTCAACTATACTTCAAAATCGCATTTCCAAGTAACTGTGAAAATGGGAGCGTGGCTTGGGGTAAACGTGTGATGTCACCGGACGGAGTCTCGCGCATCAGAGTAAACGACATGCTAAGTTTCAACATTGAAAGTAATAGGTAAGTTGTGGGTAATTTTGGAACACAAATGATGCACTTTAAATCCGAAACCAAGTAAATAATAGAGATGATCCTGCAAATATTTTAGGAAAGAATCGTTGAAAATTACAAACAAAAGAAGAGATAAATGTGCTAGTTTACCACGTCTCTGTGACTATATCTAGGCAACCGTGAACCCACCGTTAAGTCTTGTTTATGTTTGTGCGACTACAAGGAAATGTTGTTTTACCCTCTTCAAGAAAACCCTCAAATTACATTTGAAAATTTTGGATTACTTTAACGTCCCAGTTGTTTTATCACAAGGATAGCTTTTGTCCTGTTATTTCTCTGCTGGTGACTTTTTAAATCATTTGGACCCTTCAAAGCCTTCCTCCAAAGACTAGGCTCGGTCTACTATAGTGTAATGTACAAATGTCTATATATAGACATTATATAGTATATATACCCGCTGACTTATATTCCCATTAGTCTTCACTCAATTTATGTGAATCGCGTCTCAAAGCAATCATGATATCGTATTTTAAAATATACTTAGTTATTGTATCATGTCTTATACTGACAAATAGTGTTATCTCTAACATTCGTTCTTCTCTCCTAGCAGTAACAACAATTTCGCATAGCTTAGGCCTACATTCATAGGTGCCGATCCTTTAGGAGGGACACCCATGAATGGAGGAGGGACGAGAGGACACGTCCCGCCCCCACATTTCCATAGGTGGATGACGTAATATCAAATGCCCCTCACATTTCTTTAAAGAGAAATATTTTAGCTGACATTGTGAATGGTAGGGGACGTTGTAACAAATATTGCATGTCTCATGTTTCGTCCTGCATCAATTTGCCAACAAAATCCTGTTGGTGGTGGTGCATTTAAGTGAATTGTCAATCTACACTCAGGGCCGTCGTGACCTGGGGAGGCTTTCCCAAAAGAAATAAAAACCTCTGAAGTTAGTAGGAAAAGTTCGAAAATTTGAAATGGTTGGTAATTGAATTTTTCCTATCTCAAGCATATCTTTAGAACAATTTATGACCTCAACAGAAGCGATATATTTCACTAGATTCCATTAACGTTTACCGAATAGGTGAAAAATTTCTCAAAAGATGGTGGGAACGATTTCCCTTTTACAACGCTCATATCTAAACCAATCATCGCGATTCTCAGTTCACCACCTATCAAAATACTATTGTATGGCATTTTTCTTCTCTTCAATGTGGCAGTTTCTATCAGTTTCAAAAGTTATCGGTAGTTAGGCCAGGCTCTGTCCCCTGTCAAAACCCCTGGACACGACGCCTCGATTTGTCGCTTACGTAGAGTTTTGACAATATGTGCCTTCAATTAGGGAGTTGCTAGAGACTCCCTGCTTCAATCACTAGACTCAGGCGAACCCCACCTGTCAATCATCAAGTTTATCTTTTGTCTTCAAATGTGAAGGAAGCTAGAAGCGGTGTCATTCAGTTTGGGAATGATTTTTGTTGAAATGCTTACAGTATTCGTTGAAATGTTTCCAGCATATGCCTCTGTGTACTCTAGACGACCAGCCGACTCCATCTCGATCAAGTCTTATCTTGTATCAAATCTGCCGAAGGCCGGACGACGAATTTAGCTACCTTTGCCATGTTGCAAATCTGAAATAAACTAATTCTAGGGGTATTCTTAGTGACATCACAAATCCTCGACAATTTCCACCATTTCTGACAAAATTCAGGTGAAAAACATTATACATACCGCAGACCTTGTAGTTGTCCTAGCGATGCTCGGCTCCGATCTGTGCATCGCTATGGCGAGCTCGACACTACTCCGTTCAGTGATATCACATACAACCTTTCGAAGGAATCACTTGAAATCATTGTTTTAGTCCTAACCAAAGGCAGAACGGTTCTCAGAAAGTAATCAGAGATTGAAAACATCATTTTTTTTGCTTGGTTTTGTTCATGGAAATATCGTAAGAAAAAAATCTATTGTACCTAATACATGCTCCGGGGGTGAGCATTACACGCTAAAATGTCTCCTTAAATATAACCGTTAATGTTCCATGATATGATTCTTTTTGGCTATGCGTTTGCTTGTCATTATTTTCCGACTGTTTCTTTCTTTATCAGATATAATAAATCAACATATTACAAACATCAACATTGTTTCAGTCTTTAAAATAAGTCGATAATGATTCTTATGACAGTTAATTCACGAATCAAATCTCATGCAGCAGAGAGTAAATCAGTTGTGTCAATGGAAGTGAAAAATTAAAACACCAGTGAAATGGAATAAATTATTTGCTTTCGAAGCAGCGCTATTGAAAATTTGATTCAATTAATTGATGTTATTTTTTAACTTTTAACTTTTTATTTTTCTTAACTTAGCTTTCATAAAGCATGACGTTATTATGATAACAATGGTACACTATCGATCAAAGCACACGGTAATTACTTGAATTGTTTTGCCATGAGAGGGAAGCTTCAGCCAGCCTTTGGACAGTATGGTAATTTGCTGCGGACTAAGAATCATTGTAGCCAGAGACTGAAAGCAGTGAAGAAGACTCTTTCGAAAGAAATTGTTGTAAAATTAGGTCTATTGCAGGGAACAAAAAACGGTGAATCAGTTATATTCAGTCATATACCTGATTATAATCAGTTATTATAATCGGGTTTATTCAACTTGGTGTTGGTAAGTGGAATTACATAGCAACCATGGTAGACTTTGTGTAGTAACATTGATAATCGTTTCGAATCACTCAGAGTCTTCCATTTTGTTTGTGAGTTTGTGTTACAAATATCCACCTAAAGTTGGTTTATATCCTCAAATACTTTTCAGGAGGAAAAACTAATGGGCTTGTTTTTAGCACTTCATTGAACTCCCAACGAAAGGCAATTTATTTTATTGCTGATAAACACTTACAAGGAAAAAGGAATGCAAACTTATTGTTTGTTTCAAGTTTTCCATCTTTCCATTGGGATATCCCAAACTTATTTCCATTGACGCACCGTTGTCTTACTCTCTGTTATATTTCTTGTGTGTGTGTTTTCCTAGCGAAAGGGTATGTGTGATAAGATTAGTATAGCTGTTAATTGACTATCGCATTCTGCAGTTAGAGGAAGTCACTCACGGCCCTACTAAGTTCCAATTGTCTCAATCACTTACGTCTAGCATCTCCAACAGTCTGTTTAAAACTGTCCCACATGCCCGGATTAAACCAGATTTGGACCTCTGTGACTGTAGAATAATGTGGACTACTCTGCATCGTTCTAATTTGCTGTCCATGAGAGAACTGAGTCAATTGTGAATTTTACTAACCCGTGGCTAAAGATGTAGCTGAGAGTGATGAATGACTGCCTTTATGGTTTAATGATGTTTTGACATTTTTATTCAATCCAAAATCATTGTGCCCTCAAACAACATGACAAGAAATCCAAATTCAATTGTCAATGAATTTAATGTACGAACTGGATTAATCCACAGCCTTCTGGCAGGGGTCAGTGAGCAGTGATGTTTTGCTTAACATTGGCTTTTGCACTATAGTTTTCATCTTCAGTCGGACTTAGTACACTCTGGCGTTTCTTTGTTATGTTTCAATGACGGCACTCGACAAAAGCCTCTCTCTTATCTACCCTTAAGATGTTTTCACTATTACGTATTTGAAATCTTGTTCAACACTTTTTCCATTAACTTCATCATTTTTCCTATGATGTATAGTTCATCAATTAAATGTGATAAACATATGTCTACTAATACATCTCACTGACGTTACTGGCAACTTCAAATCATTCCTTAAAATGTTTTCCTGTACGAACCAGAGACTTAAATTTTTCCACACGTTTGGCTATATATGACACCACATTCCCCTACGTTCATTGTAGAGCGCTCTTATATAATATTAGGACATCATTTTATCATGACAAGATAATAATATCACATTGTATACCTCAAGCATTGTACTCCTGATGATTTGTTGCAAATTCGAAATTCGAATAGAAGCACAACAACGTGGGACAAACTGAAAGTTTTCTATTCTTGACATGACCCCAACTTGACTATATTCCTTTCATTACATCATATATCTTTTTATTATTATACCATTTTTACCTCCTTTTGTTGGTATGAATACTAAACAGCATGATAAAAGAAATAGGGCAAGTGATAGCAAAGCTTGGCCACAATAAGATTAAGTTACTTGACAGTTTTAATTTACAAATGAATTTCTACAGCATATTCACCAGGAGGTTATTGCCAGTAAACGAAAGAATTTTCCGGCCGGAATGAGAGTACACTAAATATGCCTAAGAGACGGGAAGAACTTCCTTTTAAATCGTTCCCATGCTTTCAAGCATAAACTGATTGCGTGTTAAAGTGTTACATCTGGAGTTTCTAGTAAATCAGTGACGTCATGAGCCAACTAACAGTTCAAAACAATTTGAAAGTGCATTTACATTAGGGATTAATGTGTCAGTGCTTATTTGCACTTTTATGTATTTTTAATTCATTTTTCGACGAGTTTTCGTGTGGTTTGTGAATAGTTATCGAAAAGTCGAAAAATTTGAAAACAATTGCATTGCGATATCATGCACTTCCTGGAATCTTAAAAAACTGTTGTTGAGAAAATAATAACATAATGCTTTGTTCATTCTATATTCTCATTTCACAGTAGCAATGTGAATATCAGATACTAAAATTCAGTTATATCGAGGAGAAGTATCAAAGATCAAAAGGCTATTTCTATAATTTGAAATATACTTCCTTTGTGTTCCTCGGAAGTGCCTAACATTACAAAATCCCAACTGAATAACGTTCTCACGGTTTTATTTCGAACTCAATCTTTATCAACATGTTATCCGCACGATTGTTTTCTGTATGCTTCTTGACAATATTTCTCAAGCTGAAACTGATAACCTTGAATGGTGAGCTCTATAAGGCAGTCGTGATGCCTGCAAGTTAGCAAACAAAACAGGCGGATTTCCAATGGTCATAATGTTATGTCATAGTAGATATAAAATTCACACTGAATGCGTTATAAAAATATCAATTTATTGTTTTTTAGATTGCCAAATTTTCATACTAGAACTTGGGACAAAAACAAAGAAAAAGCCGCACACATGCCATCACGAATGACATACCTATATTATTGAAATGAAGCGTTACTACTAGGCTAAAGTAATACATTTTTCCCATGTGGATGCTGTACGGAAGTAATAGCAGAAGCTTTAAACGTATGAGCTATGATTGATTGTGTAACTCTCACCCAAAGGAAATGAACTCCTTTTTAAAGAAGTGATGAAGCAAAAAATGATTGCCTTCCACCGATGTAATAATACCAACGTGTCGGTAATAGAATACTACTTCTCCATACACTCAAGAGGACATAAATTATATCTTCAGGTGAAGATTGACGTCAATTAACAAACTCATATGACTCTGGTCTTCATAAAGGGGAAGATAGAAGCAGAGGTCGAAATAGAGCAGGAATGGAGAGAGAACAAGAATACACGATGAGACGTTGGTACGGTACAGAAGAGCCCATGACCACAGCTATTGCCATAAGCAACGCTTCGTGTCCTGCGCCGACGTCTCATAGACCAGGAAATGAGGTTACGAATATATCGCAACCATCCACCGTCCATGATTTGTTCTTGATACAGATTATTTTGGAACATTCTAGTAGCTTTTCTACGTAATCGTAAAAAGGACATGTAAAACAAGAAAAAACAGTCACGACAAAATGACAATTTTCGTAAAGTTGACATTATATAGGACTATCATCCTATTAACAGTGTCACTACAAAGATCTTGCTAGAAGGACAGTCTAAAGTTGTAATAGGGTAACCTTGTAATCCACCATCAAAATGGTCAGAATCAGTGTTTATTGTTTACCTTTCTTTGTACAACAATCAATCACATTACCTGACTTCACAGAGCTATATGTTTATTTGTAACCCAAATAATGCTATTGAGTCACGCCCATGGTGCGCAATTACTGAGGAAATATTCATCCATGTCAATTAATTGTCACAAGTGTCAAATATTAAGGAATCTTTTAATCTTTTCTTCTTTCCTTTCTTTCTTTTCTTCTATCATCTTTTCTTTCTTCCTTTCTTTCTTCTTTTGTTTGTTTCAAACAGTTAGTTCCTGTTAACTACTGCAAAGTCATTTGGTGAACTCATGTGATCGTGACTTTATCAGGAAGGTAGTGGCAGAAAAGGAACGGATCGTCGTGACCCGTGAATAACCAACGGAATTGAAAGATAACAAAAATAGTTAATTAATATTTGTGACACGAGATCCTTCGAAACAAATGGAAATCAAATGGAAAGGTACAATTAGATCATTTCCCGTACACATTTGCCTTCACAGTATGCATTTTTAAAAATCTTAACTTAACAGCTAGATGCAGCCAACATTGTAAATATTTTTTTTCTTTATACCTTGGCACACTCAGAGACACCTTTGCTTATATGACATACATAACGAAGAATAATTACACATTACTAGCATGACGTACTTTGACTCCTCCTCAAACGTTAAACGAACCACCAAAAGAGATGAGAAAAGTTTTAATTATTGGTAATAGA
>VJOZ01045808.1:0-15435 GCA_009801055.1 Stichopus horrens | reverse complement strand
CCCCCTAAATAAAAAGTCTGGTGAGGCCACTGCTCAAATGGATCTAATTATAAAATGGCAACAAGTGCACATTTCCATAAACAATTTAAATTGAATATTGAATGTAAGAGTTTTTCAGGATGTATTTCAATCAATGTCATGTATCAAATTTAGCACAATTAGTCCACCCTAAGGGACAGAAAGACATTCAGACCCCCTCCCCCAGAACGGGGATCAGTAATCACTTCCATCATACCGGAAATCATAGTTATACACAGCTTAAGACCATGGTGTGCACAGTCATGCTCACTTTCATGATAAAACAGCCTCCAACGTGTGGCCTTCACACTTTTTCAGAAAATTTTCTTGTCAATGCCCACTTTGGAAAAAAAAATCATATTCATACATAACTTATCCCAATCTAATCCCCAAATAATTTTCCATTGTAATTTACATAAACAAATAGGTGGCAACACGATTGTGTTGGTAAGCAATAGCAATAGCATTACATTTTACAATGTTTTGCAGCATTTTAACATTTTTTTAAATTTTCATAAGGTATCAAAACTTGCACTCTTAAAAAAATGTGAAACCCCAAAGCGACAGAATACCCTCATTAGAAAAAAAGAACGCTGAATGAGAAAAGTAAATAAAAATGTTGACAACTACAAACGTATTTTTGTATTCTGATTTAACTGTTCTCCGTTACAAGTCCCAATTTGAAACTCATTAAAACTCGGGACAAATGGATTTCTATATGGAGTTTCATGTCAGGTTACAAAACATGTTGCAAAGTTGCAAATTGTAACTGAAAGTCAAATTCTGCGAAATATGTCATATCCATTACAACATGACCTTGAAAAACCCGCTTTTGGCAAAGTTGAATATGCATATAAATTCCCAATTGGTCTGTTTGATTTAAAATAAAGTAATTGAGATAAAATCCATGCCTAATTTTTATTTGTCCATATTATGCTGTTTTTAAAACTTGAATGGTGTAAATAAACTGCCATATTCTGAAGTTCACAAAAAAATCTTTATTTGTCATTTTTCAAAGTTTATTATTAAATTTTACTAATTTGTTTTTATCAAGATCCAATGCTTCAATATCGGTGGTAGCAACGGAACGATCTATCTGTTCTAGTTTTTGCGGTGCACAGTCAGTTTGTAATACGTGCGAGTTGACATTATTCCTTTAGCCTTAATGGTGTCATTGTTCTCCTATTTGTCACGGGAGAAGTTAAATGTTTTTTAAATGTAATTCTTCCTCATGACAAATGATCAAGTTTCCTTAAGGCATAGATCTAGCTGCATGGTGTCTCTGATTTGATCAAAATAGGATAAGCTACTGTTAACACTGTTGAGTTTAACTACCTTAGTCTCAGTCAAGTTGTACCACAGTACTGAAAAACAGTTGTACTTGTTCGAGTCCAGATGAATTCAAAGGCTGAATTGAATCCAGGTGCTCTCCAGTCGAAGTCAGTTGAAACCTTGTTGGAGCACATTTCCCAATTAGGGACATGAATGGCATGGTAGTGCAAATTTAAAAAAAAAAATGGCGTGAAAAAGTTGCCAAGTTTGCTCACGGTCAAGTCAAAACGGTGTCAGTTTAGCACGACATGGTACATATCAGGGATGGCAACGTCTTGTGTCTGGCTATTGAGTATCATTTACTCATTTTTAAATTTTCATATGAAGGTTACAAAAGAAAGGTCATTTTATATTTTTCACAAAGGAATGCTGAAAATTGAGAGAATTTCAAATTAGCGTCACTACCTTTCATGGTTAACAGAGACAACGATTTCCTCCAGGAACGAAGGACTTCCTAGTAGGAATTTCCTTAAAGTACTTTCATATTTTCCAGCATGTTTCATACATCAGCTTTAGGCGTTGAATCAACAGAAGCTATTGTGTTGTTGAAATCGAATTGGTTAGACTCTAATAGCTTCTATTGTCTCATCCATTTAATATAAATACATTGATACAAAAGAAGCCGCCAGCCAGTGTAGAGTATGTGTCCTTTGTGCAACTTTGCACTGGTAACGAACTAAGAAAAACGCATGTCATCACCTAGGGGGAAACAAGTCGAAATCCTCCACCAGGTTCAAGAGGTATCTTATATATTTTATCATCCCATAAACAGATTCTCACAAGTGCCGGAAAAAAGGAACTCAATTTCTTCGACCGCATCTTCGAAAACTGTTCCTGCGATGTTGGACAGTACCGTTGGTCGGATTAGGCCGATGACATTTTACTCCGTCATATGCTTGATACTGTTCTGTTTGACTGGACAGGCGTCATCTCAGTCATCACTTCTACTGCATGAGACAAATTTGGAAGATGTCAGTTTGTCAGATTACTCAGTTTCATCATGTAAGTTTCTTTAGCATCAATTACTAAGTAACGTGATATGTTGGGGTTGGAGAAAGAAATAACATGTTTGAATTTATGTTGAGGGATCAACCCAGTGGTTAAAGTTGCTCCGTTTGATCTGAATAAAAAATGCAATAGTAAAGGAAATGACATATTTTGTTGTACTTTCCAAATGATGTGTGAACACACTTATTTAAATAGGCAGTCGTCGATGCTGATGTGAAATGGAAAATATTCAATGTGCATCGTGAGTTTGCCTCGGGTAAAAACTCGTTTTATCTTGATTTTAGCTGCTCATATTTGTGGAATTTTGAACACAAGAATGAGTAAAATGTATTGGTATATCAATTGAATATAAAGGGGAGAAATTTAAAAAAAAATCTAAAAATAACGTCTTTTTAATTGATCGTGTCTGTTGGCAAATCATCCCTCATAATTTAAAATAACTATTTTGATGTACATGCTGATCTTCGGTCATTGCTGAAAATTTCAGGATATTCATTAACACTGATACTCCATTTTTGGTAAACTTAACTAAATCTTCTGATGTTTATACTCTCTTTCCAAATAAGGGCACCATCTTATATAGAGTAAGTTCCCAAATGTTAAGCCAAAAAAGTATCTATTAAATATTTTACGTAAAGAAGTTGTAACAGTGACTAAGTTGTGTCAGGTATAAGGATTTTTGTAGCTTGAAATAATTCAACGTCAAGAGGATACGGTAATGCGTTTTGGTCTTAGAGTATCCTCAGAAATTCCTCTTTAAACATTAAGTCATTTAAAAATACCTGCAACCATTGAAAAAAGAAGACTAGAGATGAAGCAGAGAATGACGAATTTTTCAAGAAACTGTCTCTGAACAAATGGACGCGGAAGTCACCTACAGCGATTCGCGTTTTCTCTGTCCAATCTGTAGGCTCTCGGTGAATAGGCCATGTGATAATTATCTTTTGCATAAGTCTTTCATTTTTCGATATCAAGCAAATCTTGGTGAGATGTTAATTAATCGTGCTTTGCTCTACGTTTTAAAGCCGACAGGTTTAGGTACGTTTTCAAGAAACAAATAAAGAACTCATGCCAAGTCATGCCAAGTAAAGAAAGTTTTTTTTTTTAAACTAAGTGGTGAAAGGGAGGGGGCTATGATAACATGGACCATCTTCCCCTAGTCAGTATAATATATGAATTACCGGTTCCATTTGCGTCTACGCCTTTAATTCTTTTTTATGTTATTTAATTATGTATAGTACAAGTTAGTAGCAGATGAACACTGTTGTCACATTGCCTTTTCAGCCTCATTTTTGGTTTTCACTTCATCGTTTTCTGGTAGCATTATCGAGTGGTGGCCAAATACATCATAGGAGACCATGCGTCTTCAGAAAAGAGTTAAAATATCACAACGAAGAATGGACTATAGATGCCTGTACACTCTGTAAATGCAACAATGGAACTACTGATTGTGACATTATCTCTTGTCCTCCACCAAAATGTAACAATCCTGTCCAGATTACAGGGGAATGCTGCTTACTTTGTCCTTACAGTAAGTCACATTTTTTTTAAAGAAAAATATTTCCTTTACTCCTTGGTTTGCTCCACTTTTTATTCATAATGTTACGTTCTTCACACTTTGTTGCAGAAATGCAATTTTTCAACATTTCCAACCATTTTGTGCCCGTGACACCGGTTAACGAAGGAGAATTGAAAAGGATGAAGTTGTCCGCTGATGTACAGGTAATTAAAGGAAAAACATCAAGAAGAATAAGAGGAGAGAACCTGTGGAGGATCAGTGCCTGGGTCAGTCAAAACAGTGATGGTGTTGGAGAAAAGTTTTCATACGAACCAAACATTTTAACTGAAGACCAAAGGGCACAAGAATTTTCCAAGAAGGATTACGACCCACCTGAGAACAAATGGGTATTCAACAAGCTGCGGTATACATTTGACGGCAGAAAGGGCACTTGTGATGATTTTAGGTACTTTTGCATTAAGTTCAACATGACGGATGATCCGAGACCCACTTTTGACTTGGATTTTACCTACANNGGAGGAGTACGAAAGAGAGACTCATTGCGTTCCACTGGGACAGTGTAAAGGTGATTCAGAATAATTAGAAAAAAGACATTTGCTCATCATGCTGATACTTCAAAAGCCTAAGAAAGATGAAATACCAGTTTGTTTTTATTACAGTCTTTTTTTCTTTTTTGAAAAAGAGTCTGTATATTCTTCAATAGTTTGAGAAATGAAAAAAGAAGTTTTCACTAGGTAAATCTTGTTAAGAAAGGGAAGAAAACATGGGAGGGTGCTCTATTGCGTACTTAGTACTCATCTATCAGTACTCAGTTATTGGTAAAAGCAAACAAACTAGTACAAGATTTTGTTTCATAGTTNNAGCCTAATACAATGTAGCCAGGACATACGTGTAATCTGTTTGATAAATTTTAATTCAGAATGTAACAGTCTCAATCTAACCGAATTCTTTAAAATACATCTCGGATTTATTAGCGTCATTTTTTCTTTTGAGTAGATGGTTAACTTCCACTGGTTTGGTGTATATAATTAAGAGTCCGTGTTCTCGACATTGCATCTCAATACATTCTTGTCCTAATTTTCACCTTGTCAAAGGTTTTCTTTAGAAATGTCGCATGTTTTTTTTATTACTTTAAGGAGTAACAATGGCAGTTTATTTCCTTGTTAAAGGTTTTTAATGAACACTGGCTTTGCGAAATTTACATGCTTGATCAACTCATGGCAATTTGCAACTAATCAAGAAATACATTATGCAACTTGTAGTTTGTTTTTGGTTCCTTGGAGGGAAGACAAATATTAAATTGTCTCTTACGCTGTTCATGTTAAAGACTTGAAATTTTCTTCTCCAAATTACTTCTTTAGGAGTAATTGCACAAAGGTTTGATTGGGACCTGAGTGGAGAGAATCCAATTCCAGGTCAAAGGACTCCGGTATCTATCGATATTGACGTCACANNCGCGATCTTGAAGGGGACGGCCTCTGGCGTGTGGCGCTGTTTGGGAGTGGCAATCAACTGGGAGAAGGACCCCGTTTCGGAGAGGTAGTCCAAATACTGAACAACGACGAAAGCTCGACAAGTATCAGAGGTGCCAATCCTCTCGAGATCGATGGTATCCAGACTGATTTTGAGTATGGTTCCATTGGATGTGTCGAAGATGTCAACTACATCTGCATGGAATTCCTGAAAGGTGACGCTCCTAATCCAGATTTCACATTGACGTTTGAGGGAGTTCGCGGTGATGTTTCCAGAGAGTCTATGATATCATGCAAGCAACAAGAATGTCAGCCTAGTAAGTACATGCTTAATGTAAGTGGGTCAAAGTTGTAACCCGAATGTAAGGTTGGGTGGATGAAAGGTGTTGATGGGATTATTGCTCACCAAACTTCTACGTCGTCTTTGTCTATGTTTTGTAGGTAAGCATTTGTATGCTCTTATTAATACATGTACAACAGGAATTAAAGTTATATGGGGAGTTACTTGCTTGTTAACCGGACCACCATTGAGAAAATATGAAATGAATGAAACAGAAGAAGACGTTCGTGGATGACCAACATTCGGTGCTGTATATAGCCCTTCATGGGATGCGCCGAGAACATCGGATGTCGTTGAGAAGTACATTCCGCAGATATTAGTGTGTGGTACACATGAGATCAATCGCATTCATATGAAGTAATATGTATATGTTAGCATGTGTAAGAAATCATTTTATTTTTGCGCTAATTTGACATTGATATCACCTATATATGTATAACAAAATAATGGATTGCTGTACCATTTGGAAGAAGAAGACAGAGGTCGGTTTAGACCATAGGTAAAAAGATGAGTATAACATGCATTAGACACTAGGCAAGCATTTCAGGTATGTGATAGGTAGGGTATTTGAATGTCCATTCTGCCTCGATGTTATTTTATTTGCATGTTAATTGGAAATAGACTAGCCATGAATTGGGTTAGAGTGTCTTTTAACTACTAATTTATGCCGCACTACTACTGTTGTGGAATAGGCGGAAACACAGATCAAAATGACAAAGTTAAAAACATGAAGAGAAACATTATTTTAAAATTAATACTTGTGTTACAAAAAGGTTAAAGAAAAAGAACTGTAACAAGAAAATTATAAACCTTAATTGCTTTAATGGGAACGTTACTTCATGATCATGATCCTTTTAATTTCTAAATTTCTCGTCACAGGGGTTGTATTCACAGAGTTACAAGCTACCCTCCGGAAGCCCGAGATTATTGTAGAGAACACAGACAACACGGATATGGCTGTAAAACTACATGCTACTACAGACAAATCGCTGACGGCCACAGTATCCGGTGAGCAGTTGTGGCAAGTCAAGGCTTTTTTTTCCCAAAACGATGACGGAAGAGGCACACGAATCAACGAGCAGCCACAAATCTTGACAGAAAATCTACAAGACCAGACGCTGAATACTGGAGAAAACCTTGTCTTTAGTAAAATGGATTTCCAAGTAGATTTAAGTGGTTTAAGCTGTGTCGAGATACCGTTTATGTGCTTCGAGCTGCTAAAGAATCCATCTTCCAGCATCGATTACATTTTCGAAACACAACCAGAGCAGCATCCATTTGTAGACTGCATAAGCATGGAAGATGTTTGCAAAGGTAAAAATAATCTCGGGAATTGAAGTTTCTTCCCTTTTGGTCTCCTCGAGCAGTCGGAATGCAGAGTACTTTAAATTATTCCCTGTAATCTTTGTTCAACCACAACTATCCAAAGTTATATATCGTTTACGAAGGATTGACATCAGAAAGATGTCGTCTCCGTTTTAATAAAAAGCAGAGAATACGTCAGTTTTCAGGTCACGCACAAATTTAGATAAGACAAACATGAAACCGTTATTTTGGTGACAGGTTATCGTATTACTGGGAAACTGAAAGAGAGATTAGGAAAAACCCTTGTGTCTAAGTTGGTTTATGTAGCTTATTTGTATTCCCTTTGGTCGTGGGCAATATCTTCGGAATACATGTTTGGACACTCACGCTGTTATGTTTGAAATGTTACGTTTGAAATCAAATGCCTCAAAGACGAACACCGAAATAATTATTCCTCCAATGCACTTTATTAGCAAATACATTCTATTTGTCACATCTCTTCCACATGTGTCGCACCTTACACAAATATCATTCTTTCCCAGAGAATTATCGTATTCTTCATCCATCTTCATTTTTTATCCATTTCTCTGGATTGAATTAGCTATGTTTTATTATGGTTTTTTAATGCATTTATACCTGTAGGTGTCGTTTTTACTGAGTTAGAATGGTCTCACGAGATCCCGGAAGATCATGTGCTGGGCACCGCATCCGCCGTCTTCATAAACGCCATTGTCGATGTAGAACCCCACAGCACAGAGGTGGCTGGCAAAGACCTCTGGCAAGTCTCCGTCTTTGCAAGCCAAGACGAGTTAGGACACGAACGCCTTGATCCGTTCTTTGCCGATGTATTAACACCCATCGAGGCCTCAACCACTCTACCTCAGGGTGGACCTCTAACCTTCTCTGGGCTTGAAACTCCTCCCTTCGATGTCGACAAAATGGGTTGTGGAGAATTTCGATACCTTTGCGTAGAATTTCGAAAGGGTGATAACGCCGTTCCCGACTTCCCCTATGAAACCAAATCAGGTGAAGATACCATCCTTACGTGCCATGCCGAAGATTGTAAAGGTATGAAGTTGAAGCTTTTACCATTAGAGATTAAATTTTAGGCAATGCTCTTGAAATCTATATATTTTAAGCTATCTATAGGCTCTAGGCCTATGGTTATTTAGGCAATACTATTACCACATCACGTCAACACACAGCAAATATAGATACACGATTAGCACAAGAGAAGGTGATAAACACAAAGATCATCGCGGCTTCAAGCACTGGAACACACCGAACAAGGGAGCAAACTTTCAGAATAAGGAGAAAACACCCGAAGAGGAAGAATCTGAGCATTGGGTTAAGAAGGTGATCAAGTTAGTCGTTAGTGGCGTCCCTGTGTCGTCCCGTGTTTCATAAATATT
This sequence comes from Stichopus horrens, assembly GCA_009801055.1. Classification (NCBI taxonomy): domain Eukaryota; kingdom Metazoa; phylum Echinodermata; class Holothuroidea; order Aspidochirotida; family Stichopodidae; genus Stichopus; species Stichopus horrens. The sequence continues at coordinate 7,029 of VJOZ01045808.1, read as the reverse complement.
TGTTGGTACATATTTTTACAAGAGGATGTACAATATTTAGCAATACATTTTGTATTCGTCATGGTAGGTATCAGTTTGCAGTGTGTTATGAGTATCATATGAGAGTGAGAGCAACGAGTGACGTCAGAGATGAAAGGCACTTGCTGAGATGTATGTGTGAAATCGAACCTGTTGCTTATGCTTCTTTTTTTCTGGCTTGGAAGGAATGAAAGATATAAATATGAGCATAGATAAGTTTAACGATGAAAAGGTTTCCCATAAAATCCTTCGTGTGTTGGAAATTTCTCTGAAACCAAATATTTTATTTTAGTGATTGGATCATCAAAATGATACACATATTGATGTACTGAAATGATACTTCAAAGTTGACCAATCTCACAAAATGAAAGAAACCTTCCATAAACTGTTGGTCGTCCGGTGATAACGTTACTGTTTTTTCTTTCTGTCACTGGTGTGTATGGTGATAGTGATGTTATTGGAAAAACTCTTCCAACAGGACGTAAGTCCATGGGGTACTAACAAAACTAATCATAGATTTCTTCCTAACTGAACATTGACAAGAATTTTCATAATAACAATAATAACAACAGCCAAAGAAAGGCTCAGGTGCAACTGTTACCATGGAGATCTTGGACCAGAACATTGACGTATCATTCGCTCAGAGAAAAGTCTGCGGTAACAGGTATGTCATTACCACATATATTCTTATTTACCCTACTTATTGGAAAGATTCAGATTTTTCCTTCCATCATAATCGAATATTGTCTCAATTTTCGTGTAAACACAACGTAATCAGGAAACATAACATCAACGAGTGTTACACGTGCAGTAGGTTACACGTGGGGAAAATTCTTTACTGTATTTGTTATTCTTTGTATAAATATTCACAAACGAATGAAAATATGAGTACTTAGAAAAGTACACAATTGAATCAAAGAGATAACCGGTGGCATCTTATCCTACGACTGCTTTTGCTCTGTTCATATTTGTACGACTGTTTGTTTCTTGAAATTAAAATAAAGAATCATTTCATGTACATCTCTGCAATCCGTGATTAATAATGATTTTTATATGCTAGGTCACATACAAAATCGCAAGAAGCAAGCAGTGCTGTGAATGGAGGTGAACGATTCAAGGAAAAAGAAAGCGAATATATTACTTGCTTTATGGCTAAAGTTTTACTTTCATAAAGTGAAACTTTACACGCCATCAATTAAAGTACTATGATTACTTGCAGCAAGTAAATTTCACTTAAAGGCAGAGACACGATGGTAGTTTCCTGAGTTTAAAGAATCATTTTTACCGAAGAGGAAAAGCAGAGGAGTAGAGGCTATTTCCGAGGAAAGTTACCATGGACCTACTGCAGGGGAAAACTGAATCTGGTAGTATATTCGACTTGAAGCCAGTGAGTGAAAACTATAGCAACCATCATATAATCTGCATAGGAAGAGGTTTAAACTTCAAACGAAAATCATTTTGTTTAACTTCAAACGAAAATCATTTTGTTTAACGTTCAAGGGTTTGTGTTCTTAATATTTTCCTCACCTATCTTATATCTTACCGCTTAAATTTCAGTTATCTCTTCAGATACTTTGGGAGGTAAGAAAATAGATTTGCTTTGAGATGTTTATCACTCAACCTTCCGAAACGCTATTTATTTAGTAGCTTTGCACCTATAGTACCGTACAATGAGAGAAGATAAAAAGAAATGCAAATTCATTGTTTGCTTCATAGTGTTTCATTCGCACATTCGTCTATTCGACCATTTCCAGGTTTCACGGACTTATTTCCTCTCTAAGGTACCGTTGTCTTACTTTGGATTTCGTGTCTTACGTGTGTGCGTGTGAGTCTTTTTTTGGAATAAGAGTATATGACAAGACTAGTATAATTGTGAAATGCCAAAAGTATTCTGCTAAGAGAAACTTAAAGGAAGTGTCTCATGGCCCTAGAACGCTGTCATTCCCGACAACCAATTATTTCTACGAAAGGTTTTGATTTACAATTGGTGACTTATATTCTAGTCGGACTATTTACAATAAATTGCTACTATGTACGATGCACTATTTTCATGAGTTGTGACTTGACTTGCGATTTTCGTATTGACTTGTGATTTGACTTGAACTTTGCATGATTTACCCTTTACTTTTATTGACTTGGACTAACATTATATGTCAACAACGCAAGTCAGAAGCATTATTTTTATGGTAGATTTTGTTTTTATTAAGGGGCCACTTATGAATAATTGTAACCAGTGTTCCTGCATGAGACGCTAACGGTTAATACAAGGAAAGATGAGCGCTTAGAGGAACACTGCTTTTAATAGAAGACAAATCAAGATTTTGTAGTCTTCGCTGCATACGGAGAAGATTTGATGAGTGTATTTACTACTCTTCTATGACAACTGTCCTATGAAAATCTATTTGAGGCACCTAATCATTTCCAGAAAACTATATTCTAAAACACTTCTCATCATTCTCCTATATTCGCGGTATGGTTTTGACGTGGATCCGGTTGATCTTAATTTGGAAGACATTAAAGGAAATAAGGAATTGTTTTTGAGAAAGCAACCACATTTTAAGAGCAATGTTTCTGAAAGGAGAGATCATTCAAAATAAGGAACCATAGAAGAATAGATGCCTTCTTTTTCAGAAATAAGTTTCTTTCCATTTTTAGATGAAAATAAAGTTATTGGTGCTTGACAATGATTTGTTCACCCAATTTCTCCAAAATTCAAATGATGCAGCTCCAATTACTCATCACATACATAATGTTTTGAGACAATTAAGTTTTTGTACTTGTTTATTAATGAAACTGAGTGGTGTAAAAGCCATTCCCTTTGCATGCGTTCTACTTCCCCTTAACTTTTCACTATCTCTTAAAATTGTCCACATGTGTAATCAAAACAAACAAATGTGTATGCTGCGTAATATGAACTACTCTGACTGAATCTTTTGAATTTGCTGCTCATCAAAGAGCTGAACCAATTAAGAATGTGACATTTTATGACACTTTTACTAAATTCAAAACATTGTTCCTTCATACAGCATGATAAGACAATCAAACTGCTCAAATCGAACTATGTTTGTAAATTCGATGTTGGGGGCTCGATTATTCCGTCGTCTGCTGACAAGCAGTTATGTCTACTCAAATTGAGTTACGTATCTTAGAAATGGTCACCAACTCTATTGTTTTATATTTTTCCATTTTCCATATGACTAAGGCCTGGTTCTAACCAACTCTAAAGATGCCCGTTTTCACTATTTACAGTTCTTAGCACAATATTGTTCTATACCTCTTCCGCGACCTTTCAAACTTTTGGTGTACTGCATAAGCCTTTAAAAATATGATAATCATATATCAATCCACTGAGAGATCTCACTCACCGTACTTACCACTTCGCATTTGCAAACATTGCATAAAATGTCTTCCAACTACATTGTATTACAAAGTCTTGGCATATATCTATTCTCAATACATTTTACAACACATATCACATTCTCGTTTGTCTATCATGGGGCGATTTGGCGATATTACACATTACATCATTAAATCAATGTTGACAGTATGTGTTACAATACTCACTGATCGAGGCATTAGCAAATTCTGCCATTTGAAATTGGGTGAAATGACTTGGCCGATTTGCTAACAATACAAAACCGCAAATAGCAAAGTGACCTTGATACTTCTACTGGGTGTTCGCAGCCCAAACAAAAACTAGAGGTGCATCTCACTAATGAAAATATCAAAGATATGATGCGCGTTTGTAATGATAACGAAAGTTTTTTGTCAATTTCGGAACACGAAGTACCTATTTGATATGTTTTTCATCCCAAATAACGACAATTTGACAGAATGGTATGGAAAAATTCAACTCAATTCAAGTTTTCAGTTGCATTTTGGTGCATAATTTCAATAAATCTGAACAAGACTTTTATAGCTCAAGATTCATTTGATAATTTAGCAACTGACGTCAATTCTAGTCACATTACACTTGGAAATCAATCCTTAACAATCCTTTGAAGGTGGATGTCCAGTATCATGCGGTTAACCGCAAAAATATGTCACTGCACTGCTTCATTTCGGAAACAGGCTCAAAGTGTACATGGCTAGCCTTCAAGGGGAAAATTGTCGAGTGCAAAAAAAAGACGGTGCAACCTACTAAACTACTCTCAGAACGTGTTTTGAATGGTTAAACAACGTCAATGTTTCAGTTCAAAAGACTTATTTACTTTATCATTTTGTTTAATAAGTGCAACTTCTGCACGTGAAATCTTCCACATTAAATACATACCAAAGAGTTTACCAAAGAAATTGTTCAATGATAACCTTAGATAGCATCCTGGGGTCGGTCGCACGAATAACAAAAAAAAAAAAAAAAAGGACGGATACCCCATGGTATCCGTTCAGGAGATAACTGGTATAACTGGACAACTACCACCCAGATGTGACAATTACCCATCCGAACCAAAACCTTCAGCCAAATACACACAGACAAAAATTCACTTGACAAATAGAGTAGACACTGAGGACAGATGCAGCGAGAGATAGGTATATCTTTATTTCGAGTTTTGTTGCCCTAACATTTACCCGCTGTCATCGGGCAGCCGAGAGAGTAGAGGCGTCCGCAAACTGGCACTTCGGGGGGGGGGGGAAGACTGAAAAATTTTGAAGTGATGAACTTAAATTCAACTGCTTTTCACCTACTGATTTTAAATGGAATGCACACGTTATTAAGGTACCGTGATGTATACATTATGTGTACTACAGAATGTACTGTGTACAATTGCATACTGTACTTTGGTTAGCTCCAATATGCTTTTGACTTGCTATTTTGGCTTGGAAAATATGTAAGTAAAAATTGAAAAAGAATACGTACAAAGGGTAACATTCCCGAAGGGTTGACTTAGCTTAAGACTAATGATTGTTTTATCCCATACACTCTCTCCAATTCAACCTTTCTCGACTACTCCCCTTTCGTACCTACGACTAACGTTGTGGCGTGAAAGTGACATTTTGGAGAATTGAATGTATTGATCAATAAAAATTATGAAATAAATCTATACAAATCCTTAAATTCTATCCAAATCTATTAAATATTGGCAATTTTGCACACAAATTCATTTCTAAAGCCTTCATCATCCACCAATTTTTGCTAGTTGTTCCAATTTGTGGTTCATTTAGCAATACATAAAACATTATAAATGTTGTTTTTCATTGGGGAAAGTTGGATATTAAGTAACTCTGGTGTCTGTTGCATCACATCTAACTGTGAACTTTTTTCTTTTTTTTTAGAGCAAATGAAGTATTCGAAGAGGCACTTCACTAAGGTCACAGATGTCAATTCTACAAGAGAGAAGGCAATTCTACAGGACATCCTCTTTCTCCAAATCACTTTCCAGACAAGTATAAAAAAGAAGCACCAGACATTCTTCTCATGAATCGAGCAAGAAACTGTAAATGAGAGAAATTGTTGTGCACTGAGCAGCTTAAAACTGAATATTAATTCAAGTTNNAAAAAAAAAAAAAACAGCTGATCTAATATAGAAATATAGCGGATTATCGAAGCTATAAGTATGTTCGGCACTGGTGGAAAACAGGTTCTGCGATTTTCTTATTTCAGCAGTATTTGGACTTCTTCTCAATTACGGGATGAGAAAACATTTGCATTAGCATGAAAATGCAATAAAGACACTCAAAATCTCAATATTACTAACTGTTGGCTAGTGTAGATGCCATTCAAATTTTTGAAGAGATATGCACACAGCTATAACGTATTACCATGGCCACTAAGTCTAAAATAACAAAGAGACAGGAAAAAGGTAAAGTTGTTGCATGACCTTTGGTGGAACACATTCAACTTTTTTCTGTAAAAATGACGTAGTATTTTTTACATTACACTATTTAAGTAGTTAAATGTACGTACTTGTAAATAGCACTATGGCAGAAGATTGCTTCTTATTAAAGACTAGATTTGTTTCTGCTCTGGTTCATACTCAAATGTGTAGGAGCTACATTACTACATGAAATGTTTTAGTATTTTATGTTTGTCTCAACTTGTCTGATAGTTTTTAATGCGATGGCTTTTTCATTGTTGTCATCTCAGGGAGAGATTGAACATGCCTCCTTTTGCTTTGACAACCAATCCAAACATGTATAATCCCGAGCTGACATTGCATGTCCACCTACTCCTGTAGGAACTAAATGTCCCCCGAGAGTAGTATCAACAACTCGCTGCCCATTGAGCCAGAATACTTAACCTCAACGACTCATGTAGTGCTTGTTTCATGTAGCTGCAAGTAAAAGGTAAACATAAACAAAATGTTATCAAAGTGAATGTCCCTTCTGGTAAAACTTGGGCGAGTGAGTGGACTCTGCCCTAACAACCAACAAAAATTTCATACCACAAGGGCGAAATAATCTACACATGTATGAGCAAAAGGACATGTGAAAAGTAATGAGCCAGTTCCAAATCTGAAAAGTATTTGCTGAATTACTGTTTTCCTCATTTTTTCGTATTTTTGGAGTTAAAGAAATTAGCAATTGTTGGGCTCACTGTTTGCATTGTGGTAGATCCACCTTATTTGTAACAAAGAGCAGTCCATGGAAAAGCTTAATCTCATAGCCAGCAAACGTTGATTTAAAATGAGAAATAAACTGACAATAGCGACGTCAGGAAACGATTAACAACTCTTGCCTGGTAACCAGTAATCACGTCGTCTGCTGTTCAGCAAGAAGGAGACTAAATCCAATGGAACATCTGGTGTGATTCAAACTGGTTAGTTTTTGCCCAGTTTCCTTCCGCTGATCTGCACAATCGGTATGGCAATTACCTCATAATTTGAAAAAATAAAATGTCGGACGAATTTTGGTCTCGACAAATGCAAAGTGCAACGTTATGGGCGAAGCCCTACAAAGCAGGTTCCGAGTTGAAACAACATTAGGAAGACATTCTGCCAACAAAGACCAACCTACAATCTTGGACAAAAACGTTGGGACACCCCGCGCCCCCCTTCAATGTTGGCCATAGGA
>VJOZ01045792.1:0-10888 GCA_009801055.1 Stichopus horrens | reverse complement strand
AGCAGAACTGGATCCTGTGTTTGTATTTGCTGTGTTCAATGGCAGTCAATGCATTTTAATGGCAGTTGTCCTGCTTTCAGGGTTACTGAAACTCCAAAACATACAGAACTTAGTTCCTGGACAATCAATACTACATTTGCATTCATGGAAGAAGTAGCAGCTAATTGCCGCAAAACTGAGTCAACATTCCTTGATTTGCATCATCACAAACATGCAGATAAAAAAGCAAACTACTAAAACAAATTACAACAAAGTAAAGAAAAAAATTCCTATAAATGAAATGAATAATTTCAGTTGCTTATATTTATTAAATATTCATGCTTCAAAAAAAAAAAAAAAGAAGGGAAACCCTCAAATCGACAAAGTTTGGTGTGGACTTGCATTCTAAGGAAAGTTTGGTCAACTATAATCACTTCCTACTTTCACTTACTCCCTCAGTCTGCCAATTGTCCAGGGCACCTGTTTTTCAGATCCTCATTAAGGATTTTGCACAATACATGCTGCTGTAATTTTTCATTGCAGCTGTTTTAATGCTGAGAACAGTTGCATGCAATGTAAGTTCAACTTGGCATTCACTACTGCAACAAAAGTGGCAATTTCAAATTTGTTTGCATGATTTCCTGTTGTTGCATAAAATAGTCCCCTCAGCAAAATTCTTTTTTGATCAATTAGGCAAATTGCGAAGAAATTCAACTGGGGTGTCAGTAGATGAAATTAAACAGCTTTTCCTCTCAAAGTGTATGAACATGAGAAGTAAAAATATGCATCATAGCAGATGTCTCTGGTTATCCATCAACTGAGTAAACATTACCAAAGTATAAAACACAAAAATTATTAAGAAAAATAAAAGAACGCTTCGCAGTGAACTGTCCGTCCTGCATTCCAAGTAGTGTTAGAGTATCCATTTTGTGCATTTAGTCATTCTTCCAGCAGAAATTTTCACAAAATTTAGCAATGGGATGAGCAATGCAACATTTGAAATAAGGATAACTTAAGGCATATAAGAGATTCAGAGGTTATGCAAAAATGTAAACAAGAATTTTCCATGAAAGAAGCAATGAATGACACAATATAAATGCAAACTGATCAGTCAGATGTCAGTGCCATCATCTTGATAGCAAACTTCTGTGTTGAATCAGTAAAAACATAAACAACCAAGGAACAAAACATAGAGGAGGAGGAGGCTTGTCTTACTTCTCAGCTATTAATTTGTCTAGTTTGCTATTTTTGGCTACTTCTACCTAGGCTGTACCCTAGCATTTGAAAGCAGGTCGGCCTGTTCAAAAAAAAGTTTAATGAAAGTGGGTCCTTTTTAACAACTTCCCTTGTTTTGTACTGTAATTTCTCCCTCCGCTTTTTTTTTGACAGGTGAGTGCATGGGCTATGGTGATCCTCACTACTATGACTTCAATGGCAACCATTTTGACCATCAGGGAAATTGTACCTACGTACTGGCCCAGGACACCAGTCAGGAACCACCGCTTTTTTCGGTTTTGATCAACAACGTCCCGTGTGTCGATTTCCCCGGAACGACCTGTCCAAAGGAGCTGGTTGTAGAAGCCATGGGACATAAGATACACATGCTGCCAAATTTCACTGAAAACTATGTAAGTATATCAGTTTCGTAATATCTGACATTTTGTAAACTATGTAAGTATATATATTAGTTTTAAATTGTAATGTCGGATATTTTGTAAACTATGTAAGCATATCAGTTAGAATTTTAATGTCTGACATTTTGTAAACTGTGTAAGTATATTAGTTTTATGTTGTAATGTCTGACATTTTGTAAACTGTTAGTATATCAGTTAAAATTTTAATGTTTGACATTTTGTAAACTATGTAGTGTATTAGTTTTAAAGTGTAATATCTGACATTTTGTAAACAATAAGTATATTAGCTTAAATTTTGATGTCTGACATTTTTGTTGTGAACTTTGCAGTCTAAAAGATTGAGATAGAGATCAAATTTTGAGCCTCTCTGATGCTCTTAAATGCATCTTTAAAACATTTATCTGTTTCTGAGAGAACTTATGAACATTTACTTCTGTAGTCTTTAAGTGTGAGAGTCAACATCTCCTGGAGTATGACACTTGGACAGCTATTTCATTTTTCTTCTGTGTTCATATTTTGAAGTGGGGCAGTGTACTGTAAGACACTTCAGCAAGAACATTTTATACAGTAATTCCTCAGACTTAGAAAAGCCTCAGATTTGTGAGGATTTCCTTGCAAGAGGAGGTGGAATAAATCAAACAGCTTTTTGTAAACTTGGAGCAAACAAAGAAGAGCCCGAGGTACAAGAAGAGCTGCCTAATTGTTTGGTTGTAATTCGGCAGAGGACAAATAAAAGGGGGCAAGGAAAAATATAAACTTCAACGTGATGTTCTGAATTGAATTATGGGATTTCTGTCAAACTTGATTGTCTTGGTTACTGCTTGTCAAATGATGTAATCATTTGCTCTTGTCTGAATGTGTTGATCTTGATCTCCTTGAAATGAGATTGGCTGTTTTCTTAATTTCCTCAGGTTCACGTTATCAACTTTACCTGAGAGTCCCAATTGTTTGCAAAATTTTGTGTAGTTACTTGTTAACTCTTTGGCCTATTATTTTCATCAGACATCTGAACAGAAAGGCATGAAATATTGGGTGGAAGCTGCTTGGAACATTACATTATTACATTACTTCATTATCTTCCATTGTCTTGTGAGGATGAATTATTGCAAAACACTGTCCGCTGTGAAGAAAGTACTCTCTCTGTGTTACCGCTTGGTCATGTGTGGGTGTCATATATTGTCTTGCTATACCTGCATATGCAAGGAATAGGTTCAATACTAGTTTTGAAAGTAGTAAACCTCCCAAAAAAAGAAACTAACAAAAAAGAGAAATATAACTGTAATCCCTCCTTTGAGCAATTTCCTCAAAAATTGTCACACAAATCTAAGGTAATTTATCCATGAATAATTGTAGACAATGTACAGTATTATAAAGTATTCTAATGAAGATGAAATGATTTGCAAACATTCACATACATCTATGGTGTTTGTAAATTTCAGTCAATAGCCAAAGAGTTAGTCATACACATTACATAAATTGTAATTTTTTTGAGCTGAATTTGAGGTCCCTGCCGTCAAGCGATGACTTTGCATGATTTTCACCCTTTGTTTGCCTTTCACAGGAACCCCATGTGAAGGTGGATGGCCATGTCTTGGTTCCTCCTGTGGAAGCAGAAGATTTTAGCATCATGAGTGGTGGTCTGTTCTCTGTGCTTTACTTTCCTTCGATGGAGCTGGAAGTTAGATTTGTACCAGTTGACTTTCACTACTTCCGAGTGGTCGTCCCTGGAAAGTTTAGAGGGCACACTGAAGGACTCTGTGGTGAGTGTTTCCATTCTAGTCACTCGCATGTTGTTGGTATTAGCTGCGAAGTTACTGACCAGCTATTAATCAACACGTAACCAGTCAGCATCCTAGTATTATGCACAAAGAAACTAGGCCACTTAAAATCCTGTTTCATAGTTCATTAGTAAGCAAACTAGTTTTATTCATAGTTACACATTTTTGCCCTATAGGTATGATGGCTAAGGTCCCCTGTTGTAACATGAATTACAGCTCAAGGAAACCTAGACATTTGATGTGTCATTGACCATGTTACCCACCCAGAGTGGAATTAAATCACTGAGGTAATAAGAATGACCTAAGGTGATGAGGTTGGTNNTTTCATTGGCTTCAATGCAGCATGTGAATTTTAAGAAAAGTTTTTGAAAGTTTTTTGTGTTTTATTGTCTACTTCTTCCTAATCTTGGTTAATAGAGCATGTCCATAATGTACCATATTACTCCAAAACTCCATTAAAAGTTACATCATTTTGTCTCATGGCTGCTTCCCCACTTGTCCCCTTGGTCTGATAAATTCTTAAAGGTCATTGGTAATGAGTCATTTAAGATCAATTTACTTTGTTTCCTACCAATCTCCTACTAGCGGTAGGTATATGGGGATAAGTTGGCAGAACTTATATAAGCCAATGACAGAATGTGGAAAACCAAATTATCTTGATATGAACTGTCAGTGGTACAATTTAAGTTTGATGAACTTGCTTGCTCATAAAAAAAAAAAATGTCAGGAACGTATGCAGTGTATTCTGAAGAACTGAACTGAGACGGATGTTTGTCTGCTTTTCATGACACAGGTACTGTACGTTACCTTAAAATTAGTGATGCAATAACACANNGGTTGAAAATGCAAAGAACATGTAATTTTTACTGTGATGTATCACCAGTGTTGCATAATATTTTGTTACCTTGAGGTAATTGAAAATATTATCTTCACACAGCAGTCTCCTTTTTTCAAGTGCTGATGAGTAGAAAGTATCTTGAGTTATGAAAAAGGTATTGTTTGAGGGTGGGATTTGCCTGCAGTGGCAAAATGTGTCCTTTCACTTTTAAGAACCCTGTAAGTTGTTACTGGAACACCCCTTGAGATTGTGTTAACTTGTTTTGCTTGGGGAATTTGTCAGGTAATTGTGGGTTCAATGACACAACCTGCGAAGTCACCGACACCTGCTGCAATTGGATCCGTCCTCCGGAGGACAAAGAGAGGTGCTGTGGTGGAGAGCCTCCGCCTCCATGTGAATCTGAGGAGGACCAGAGTGAGTGGTGCATGAGTTTACTGGATCCCATCTTTCAGGACTGTTTGACCGTCGTTGATCCTGACCCGTACATCCAGGACTGTCTGACGGACACCTGCATTTCAGGGAACATGAGCTGTTGGGCCTTTGAACAGTATGTGGAAGAGTGCAGCTTCAATGGTATCTGCGTTGATTGGAGGAATGACACGTTTTGTCGTGAGTGTTTTCACCGTCTCTTAAAGAATGGTTGATGGGGTGGAATGGGTGGTATTGCTCAGGCTTTTCCATGGGATGAGTTTCCTTAAAAATGACTATTGAAAGTTTTATGCTTTGAAAACTTGGTGACTTTCATATTAAGAATGATGCACCTCTCAAATATTCTTGAACATGTAGAAAGTAATTTGAAATAACAGTAAAAAAAGTAAAAATGATGATGAAAGTAATTTCAAACTAGAGTCTCATTCTGGATAACTTGGATTGCCCTGCAACTACTGTGCTCATGAGACGACAGGACAAGTTTTACCTGGGATGGTGATGAGACAGACATGAGTTTGCTGCTGGCATGGTTACAAATCACCACAATTGATGACTGCCATTTTCAAAGGGATGTCGATCATCCTTTGGAATACTGAGAGGGCATCAGTGGTGAAATAAGTGTTTTCATTGATTCCTAAAAGTATAGGAACCATCACGTACCCAAGGCCTGCTGTATAGTTGACAGTGGCAACTCCACAGTACACCACATCACATTTGTGTGGAGGGGTCTTACTATTGTACTTCATATACCTGCCCACAACTATCCATTGAAAGGACCTCCTTTTATGAAGGAACGTGGCAGTTAATTTGGGATCCTGGTGGTGGTGAAACACTGAGGGGGGATCTGGATACCAGAGTTACCTGTGAAAACCCTGGATGTAATGTCCACCCACTGTCTTGTCAAGTGCAGCAAAATGATATAAAGATGTAAGAGCAACTGACTTGACACTGGTATCGTTTGTGGTAGGACATTCCGAAAATGGCTTTTTATGGGGTTTGGGGCCGAATAATAAAACAATACTCTTTCAGCTGTGAAGATCTGGTGCTTGTTTGACTACAAGATACTCAGATGGGTTTTTGTTTTAATCACTGTTGTCCTCCTTCTTTTCCTGTCATTAGCCTGGGAGTGCCCAACTGGACAAACTTTCAGAGAATGTGTCTGCCCTGAAGATGACCCTTTCCGGACCTGTTCTGATTGGGAACATGGGAATCTGGAGGAATGCCATACTGATCCGATCGACGGGTGCTTTTGTGAGACGGGGACATACCTCAATGTGACCGGTGACTGCGCTCCATGTCGTGAGTATTGGGTTGGCTTGTTGCCATGTAAGAGAGCCTTGTCTAGTGTTGTGGAAATGTAAATGGTCAGTGGTTCCTTTACTACCATTTTTCTACCATGCACGTAGCATGAGCTGGTTGGGAGAAATTGTCTGATTGATCAGTCATAAGTTACCAAAACTGGTTTGCTTCACTGATGCAAAAGGCATTCATTCCGTGGCAAATGGAGCATGTGGTTGTCCTTTTGGACTTTAAGCCTTTAATTCCATTTACTCAATGTGGCAGGGGTAATCCCCCCAAAGAAAAAGATCTTTTCAACAGTTTGTTATCAAAGTAGGAGGTTGGAATCAAAACAGGTTATGTCAAAATAGAATTTATTAGAAGGTAGAAGAGATTGGCAACTTGGCCGTATGGAAGCGCGGACAAGTCAATACCGTCAGATGTCTGCTTACTGTAGGTTAATTTTAGGCAGAATACATAGTACAGAGACATAGCAGTTTTGTAAATAATTGTTTACAAATAATAAAATATAATTGTTTTCTACTGATTACCTGCATTATACCAGTATGCCTGAAATCCTGCTAAATTGTCATTCTTTTCAACCAGACTTGGGGTGAGATATTCAATACAGACAACTCTGGATGTGGGGTAATCGATTACAGTTGATTACATTTTTTAATCATATATAATTCATTACTTTGTGAAAATTGGAAAGTTATGGTATTTGTAATCAATTGTATTTGCAAAGTAATCATAATCATTGTTTAATTATTATTACGAGGAATTAAAAGAAATGTGAAAGAATTTCTTTCAGTGCTTATTACTTGTTCTGGAGTTACTGCACAATAGTCTAGTTGATTCTGCTTTTTTAAATGCTCCAGTTCCAGCTATTTCGGGATTGAAGTAATTTCAGTTGGTTGACCGACTACCTCCAGTAAACCCCACCCTCAAAAACACTTCTTTAAAATAGCTGTGCTTAATTGTAGGAGTGTTACAAATCAGAACAACAGGTAACTTTCAAAGTTGTCTGTTAATACTGTATGTACGTCTTCTTCTCTTTGTATCATTTTATCATTGTCTAGAGATGTNNATCGTAATCATAAAATCTGAAGTAAGTGTAATCGATCATATTTAAGATGTAATCGCCCCAACCCTTTTTTCAACTTTTTTGGAAATGATGTCTTCAGAAAGTAATACATATTGCTGTTGGGTTGCTCATTCATTCAATCCAACAAGAAGTTGTTGTTTTGCGTATGTGTGGTATTTGGCTTTTCTCGTCTTCTTGTGTGCCCCATGTTGTGGTCTTCTTATTAATGAATGACACTGAAGTTACCATAATTGCAATGAGGTAAACATTAGACAAACCACTGGTAATAATTCACTATTTTTAAACGCTTGTGTCAAAAATGGTAATATATCGTTCTGAGGGTTTGTTGATGAACCCATCACTGATGGAAATTCTCTTAGTGTTAATAAAATATTTAACAAAGATAAATCCTGTAGGAGTTCAAGGGGAAGGCTTGGAGTATTGATGCTTCATTCATGTTGTCAAAAATGTTTTATGGCACTTGTTTTGGCTGTGGTTTGAAAAGATTTACAATTAATTGATTTCTTGTGAAGTATGGAAAAAGTACTTATATACATAATTAAGTCTTCATCTACAAGGTAGAAAGCCCTCTGTTGAAACATTGTCTGTTTCCCAAAGATGTAAGTCTCAACATTTTATTGAAGTACAATGTTATTATGGGTAAAAACTGGTAAATCCAAATATCAGTTTTAACCTCAGTGCCATTAATATATGCTGTAGAGGAGTGTCTCATCGGTAGATGAGCATCAAGTTCTTGACAATGTCCATCCTACTTTATGGATGGGCTTTTTGTCTTTGACTTTTTCTTGAGTTTATGCAACATCATTCTGTGAACGCATATTGTGTGTTCTTCTGTTGGGACTGAGTTTCTGGTTTTTCAGTTTAGCTGATAATTCTGTAGAAAGCAGAATAAGCATCGTCACTTGTCAGACAGCTTACATATTTACATAATTATAGATGTACAGAGGAAGGCATCACTAGGAATGTTTTCAGTGTAAGTCTCTGTAAACATCTCTCAAGTATTTGTGTTGTGTACAGTCAGCAGAAGAAAATTCAATGCATTTATCTGCTATAGTGTCTGGCACAGTGATGGCAGATCATTAAATTTTGAATGATATTGTTTAGATTGTATTGTTTCTCTGCCAAATTTAGTGTTACAGTTCAGGACAGAAAGCAACAGTGTGTTGATGTGCCAAAGACAGTGATAGTTTTTTGTTTTTGTGCGAACTGCAAGATATATGGTTGTTTTGGATGAAGACTGATTAGTTGGTTGTGTCAGTGCAGTGGCTTGCTCTGTCAGTAATTTGCAATTGTTATTTGTGGCAGTTTGCAAGACAGTAATTGCAGTAGTTGGTTGTGGTGATTTACAGTAATTCACAGTAGTTGGTTGTGGCAGTTAGCAAGACAGTAATTGTAACAGTTGTGGCAGTTAATGGGATTGTAATTCCAGTAGGTCTTTGTGCCAGTTACCATGAGAGAAGTTGCAGTGGGCGGTTGCAACAACTTTACAGGACAGTAATAATATTTGGTTGTTACAAATAATCAGACGGTAATTGCAATAGTTGCTCGTAGCAGTTTAAAAAGACTGTACTTGCAGTATGTGGTTGTACCAGTTAGGAAGACAATAATTTGCAGTAGTTTTAGTCATAAACAGGATTGCAATTGCAGTTGTTGTGGCAGTTGACAACGCAGTAATTGCAGTGGGTGATTGACGAAACTATTACAAGACAGATTTATAAGACTTTTTCGGTGTCCTTCTACGTTTGTTCAGCACACAAGAGGTCACCTTCCACTGTCAGGCTAACTTGTGTAGGCTGAGATCATTTTGTAATCATACCTAGGCAAGGTGTTAAGTTTGCTCAAGCACATTTAGCCATTACCCATCATTCACTGCAAGAGACTGTATGATCGTTTCCTTGAATGTTGTACATGGAAATGATATGCAATCTGCGGATATGCTCTCATATCTTGGCAATCTGGTCTTATTCAATCTCTTTTTGTAAATGTCTGTGGGAACTTTGTGCGCTTGATGCTACTGACGTGACTGCGACTGGTATGTTCATTGACAAAAAACTTGGTCACAGTAACCCCTGGAAAGAGAAACCATTCATGCCATAGACTGGTTGAGAATTGTAATTTATTAAGCAAAAGTGTCTTCTATATTCACACTCAAGTGCATTTTTCATGAAGCAGACTGCTCTTTCCTTCATTTAACTTGAATTCTCCTTCAATTTGAAGATTCACCAACTAAGGGCTTGCCTACACCACAGATAATTACCGGTCCAACTGAGATAACACAACCAAAAGGCAAGAAAACTGTCATGTGTATTTCGATCATGATTCATTTTTGATATTCCATCATGCAATATGTAGCTGATGAGATTTCACACAAATTACCTGTGAACTGTATATTCTCTATTCTTCACTCTATCCATCTTTCATCCATTGAAATTTTTGTTTATTTTTTGTGGTGTTTTTCATTAGATTGATTTGTGGGAACAGTCCATACAGTCTTCAGATGTCAAGAGTTGATGATGATTGTTTTCCCTTCCCCCCAGGAGGAAAAATAAGTCATTAAAATCTGATCAAAATCTGGAATTTGTTTGTTTTACCTTTTATACTTTTACCATATTGTGGAAAACATATTTTGTTATAGGTGAACAACATTGCATTAACAAGTTAACACATGCAAAGCAACTTCCACTATCTAAATATAGTTTTTGAAGTTTTGTACATAGTTTGGAAGAATGAGCGGTTAAAGGAATTTTCTGCAAAATTCTATGAGGTCTGTGAAAAGTGCCACTGATCCTGATTTCTTGTATGCAAATATTAGTAATGTGTTACCTTGGAACACAATGCAGGTACCTCCATGCATAGAATAAGGTAAGTTACACCAACCTGAAGAAAATGTACAGTATTGCTTTGGACAAAGAAAGTTCTGTTTTGTGCTTATTTTTTTGTGTTAGATGTTGTCAACTATAATATCAACTATAATAGTAATGTAAGTGTCAAGAAGTGTCTGTGAACTTGCACATGTTCATTGCCATGTTCACACTGCAATGAAATCTATCAATTGCTCCGACCAGTCTTTTGTTCTGTAGAATTTACACAAAAGAAACACAGTATTATGGTTTTCAGTGTGGATTCAGTGTGATTGGACCATTTCATGTAATAAGAAAGTATTTCTTTCTAGGTGTTGGGTTTCATTTCCATTGCCATACTTACATTGGTGTGATGGTAATCACCTTGTCATTTTTTCTCCATGCATATCCTCACAGTGATTGAAACATCATCATCTACAACCACTGAAGAGTACAGCACACCTTCACCGACAAGCTTGATGTCGAGTTCCTCGAGGTCAACGTCATCCTCTGCAACGTCTCCATTTTTCACGTTGACTTCATTTACAAGTACCCCTGAAACTTCCCCTGTAACTTATATTATGACTTCACCCATTACCTTTAGCCAGACTTCCTCGACAGCAACATCACCCACCAGTGGACCAGCAAGCAGCACTTCTAAGGTGTCATCATCATCTATTTTTTCTTCCAGCACTCCTTTACCATCAGGGGTAAGCACTTCCCAGACGCAACCGCCAAGTTCGACATCTGCCATTAGTGTAAGTTCTGTGGAGACTTCACAACAACACACTTCATTAACAACCAAGTTAAGTACAATATCTTCTAGGCAGCCCTCTACTGAAACAAGTACTTCCATAGCACAAAAGACAAGTGCAACATCTTTGATTGGGACAAGTTCTACACTCACATCACAAGAATATCACAGTTCCCTAAGTCCACTAACCTCTTCTAGACCTTTACCTACCTCTGAGACATCAGTATCAGGTACTCCTGTGTCACAAGAA